>JAHWFP010198803.1:6805-40093 GCA_023313725.1 Lithobius niger | reverse complement strand
AGCGCTGCCATTTACAACAGACGCGAAAAAAGCACTGCCATTTAAAATAGATGCGTAAAAAGCACTGCCACTTAAAACAGATGAGAAAAAAGCACTGCCATTTAAAACAGATGCAAAAAAGTGCTGCCATTTAAAACGGATGCGAAAAAGCGCTGCCATTTATAACAGATGCGAAAAAAGCGCTGCCATTTAAAACAAATGCGAAAAAAGCGCTGCCATGTAAAACAAATGCAAAAAAGCTGTGCCATTTAAAACACGCGAAAAAGGTGCTGCCATTTAAAATAAATGCTAAAATCCACGAAACCCCAAGGTACCCTTGTGTTCTTGCTATGCTTCTTCTGATATTATCGCTATCAGATGCTCGGAATTCGTTACAAAAATTTACGCGGATAATACGTTTTGTTCTAGTGGAGCGTGATAAAACTCTTTGAAAACTCAATTTTCAATAACTTCGTAATCGGAGAAGAGAAAGATATGCGGTTTACGGAGTTTTTAAGCAAAGTTCTACCAGTATCTTACTAGTTAGCTTCTAATTGTAGATTTATACGCAGACCTTTTTTTTGAAGTAATAAAAACAAACTTAGGAGTTACCACACTTATACTTTAAACATCATAAGCTGGTATTCTAACAACCACCTGTTCTTTAAATGTTAGGCGTGGATCAGACAGGTGGTATTGGAGATCAGTTAGACATAAAAGTGGTATCGAGCAATTTTTAATTCCCGTTATCCATATCTAAAGCATCTTTACGTTGGTCCAAGGAAAAACAAATAACGCCAACAAATACATTGCGCATTGCTCAATCCAATGTTTTTCTCCCAAAGGTCAGAGCCGTTGGTTCGAGCGTCTTCACAGCCAGGGAAGACATAACTAATCGCACTGAATTAACCAGTTACTCTTCGACTTTACCTGATTTTGCTTCCCTATCGGGGCTACAAGTAAACCTAGTCACTGGTTTGGCCGTAGAAAATTACTCAAAACAGAAAAACAATCTGTTTTATCACAATTTGAAAAGTGTCTCTCACGACCCCACAAATCAACCGACGAGCAAAGCAAAATGGGAGAAGATTTCATTCTGTAGCTCTGTGGAGTGTAGTAAAGTTACTTTGTCTTGTTGTAGAATGTTTTATGGTTGTCAACTTCTCTATTTATTCCCCCCATCCCCGCCCATCTCACCCACTCCCACCCTCCACCACAAGTCTGCTTTTGTAAACTTACGTCCCAAATCATCTATTGCATTAACTTTAAGGTCACTCGAAAGCCACAAACGACGCCCAACAGCAATAAATCTGCCATTTCTACAACGTGCCAATGCGTCACCATGTCCTTTTTATGACCCCTATTTTTCTTCGTACTGCTCTCTCTGATTAAATGGTTGTTGTGTGAAATCCGGAATTGCAACTGTTTTGTTGTTTGCCGTTGAGTTACTGTCAGGCTTTGTTGGAGCAATTCAAGATCAAAGGGAGTGAATTTCAAGTGTTTTGCTGATGCAAGAACAAAAGTTTGCAGATGATGTCCAGCTCTAATGCTGATTGATCTTATAAAAGCCATAAAACGCACAAATTATAGCAATACTGCAACGTTTCAGACCCCAGATTGGGGCCGTTTTCAAGCAAACAAGTTGAAGGCATTAGCTAGATTCGCACATTGAAAGATAAGCAGCACACAAACTGTAATGTAAAAACGTGTGAGTGCATTGGTAGTTATTAAAATACCGAAAACAAGCATAAAACCGCCACTGCACTTCAGGCAGACTTGAAACCATTTTAAAATCGATCAATTGTTTACGAATTTGTTTACATTGATGTGCTTTTTTTCCCCAATATTCTCATTTAGTTTGTACATATTTCATTACTTGGTTTTTAACTTGAAAGCTAATTTGAATTTGTAAATAACTGGCAAAAGACGAGTCTGCAACTTTTACTAGATGGGATGTAATGGCCAAAACTGGCCCTTTCCCTCTCCTTTTGTACGTCTTTCCATGACAATAAAGCAGATTATTATTATTATTATTATTATTATTATTTAACAGTGTTGCCAGTGGAGGTGTCAGACGTAATAATGAAACATGTATTGAATTTGAAAAAGATGTATTATATCTCAAACAAGCTTTGCAAAAAGCTTCGAGGATTGCAATTTAATTGTAATTTATAATAAAGTTATTATTATTATTATTATTATTATTTTATATTATTACAAAGCAGTAACTAGAACAACTGGCTAGACGTCTTTGAAGAACGGAGTGTAATACTATAACGGAAAATACTGTTTTCGATATTTAAAGACGTAAATGCTGTATCACAAGAAATTAAAATCTTCCTGAAGAGAATTTATTTAGCGTACAGATTTACAGGATACTTTGAGCGATTTTAGGGTTTTTGAAACTCCAGAGAATGCTAGAACCTAGCAACTTCTAGAAGCTTCGAAGAAATCTATCTTAACCGGGTTTGTTGTCGTGCAGAAGCATTTTGTCCTCCGTTCCAAAAGTCGCCTAGCGCCAACCTACATAGTGTCTTAGGGCCGGTTTACGCAACGACTCGCCTTTGCATTCTCGCAGCTAGAATTTAATCTCAATGGAAAAGTTGTTGCTGCCATGGTAACAACTGTATCTGGATTAGCTAAATCCGACCTCGTTTTAGTAAATGCTGTAAGTTTTATAATCCGTGACAATAAGATAAAGAATTCCTCCTAACAACATTTTCCCAGTCCCATCCGAACTCGCATTATTCAGTGTTTTCATTGCGAGTCGACATAGCTAAATCCGCCGCCATGTTGGAATTTAAGATGATTTCTAGCTTCTAGCTGCGAGAATGCAAAGGCGAGTCGTTGCGTAAACGTGCCCTTAAACACGAACCACTACAGCGAAAACTTGAATCTTCGTAAAACAAAGGAAAATTGAGGGTGCTAGTAGTTTCCCATTTTCAGCCTAAATTTCACTCCAGATCTTGGGAAGGACAAATGCCCCTTGCTTCCCTTTGGATCCCACATATGATGACGGTTACCATAATATTACCGTGGATGAAACGTTATCATCTCGGATTTACTGAAAATTCAGTGAAAAGCTTTCAAATACGCTTATGACAAGAATACTAAATTTAATTTTCAGATATGGTTCGCTCGGACAATGTTGGGGAACATTGTCCGAGCGAATGTTCGGTGTTTACCCTCACACACTTTGCAAGAATTTCAGAGCTTTGAATGCTGCCGTAAATTTTTGCCGTGCTACGGATCGATTTGGTAGACTCTTTTGACGATTACATTTGGTTGTTTCGTTTCTTTGGTTTGTTTTAGGTAAGTATATCTTTTAAGTTTGTTGTATTGCATTAGGTTGGTGGGGCTGTTGACCATTGTCCGAGTAAGCTCCGTTATTAAAACAACAACAACAACAACAACAACAACAACAACAACAACAACAACAACACAAGTCGTCATTCATTTTGTTTGCTTAGGTTGTAACCCTACCAACTGTGGAGAACATTAGGGCAGAGATTTTAACGAGCATAAATGTCATAATATATTTATAATTTACAATTAAAATTTAGGTTTATTCAGCAAACGGCCCGAAATTCAGTATGAACTTACGTGAGCCGGATTGCAGTATGAAAAAGCATGGGTTTGCAAGTACATGGTGCAAGGAATATCTAATGTAAAAAATAAAGTATAAAGAACGGCTTTGCCGCTTAGAAAAAAGGATTAGAGCTCGTATCCCCATACTCACAGCTGGAAATGTTTTTTTTTAAATTAATTCAGTTAACCGAAGCAATTTAATCCTCGCGTGGCTGGACCGGCTCCACTTTGAACATTACCAGACTTTTTTTGAGAAGAAGAAATATCTAACAAAAGCAAGAGCCAACCCGGGGATTTGAACCGTGAAACCTCCGATAACAGTTGAGGCCGAAAGATTGTCTAGAATTAGCCAGAATAGTTTCCATAGCCGCTGAAGGAGCATGGTAGCCTCTCACACTACCCTGGCCGGCAGTCCTGGCGGGGACTTTGCCTAGGTCTCCTTTCCAGTGGTTCGACTTGATCCTCAAACCTCCAGCAACCAGGCTGAGCTCTCTCACCGCTCAGCTTCGATGACCAATACGTGACTAAAAATGGATCTCGAGAAGGATCCGAAAGCAGCGAACTATAATTTTTAACTCCAATTCCAGGGAACAAGGAAGATGTTTAATGTTTGTGTGTGTGTGCATGTGTATGGGTGTGTGTGCTTAATTTGTGTATTATATAGGTTTTTTTTATATTTGTCTGTGTTTGTTGTTTTATATTTTAAATCATTTCGTGTGAGTGGTTATATGTATTTTGTGTATATTTATAATTTGTGAAGGCTGTGCCTGTGTTTGTGTTTGATGGTTTCTGTTTTAGTTCTAGTTCGTGTCAGTAATTATGTGTTCATTTTCTGTATGTATTTTTAATCTTTCAATTTTGTAGGCGTTTGCTGTTTATGGCGTCTGTTTTGTATGTGTTTGTGGGTTTAGGTTTTCGTTCTGTTTCATGTGCGTGTATATGTTGTATTTTGTATGTGCACTTTTTGTGTGAAATAACGAAATCACAGCAGCTAGATGACGCCACATTAGATTATAGCTCCAGTTGCTGAGCACTTATCTTTAATTAAGATTTTTCGTGATTTTGGTAGGATATGTCGAGACATGCTTTGTATATGTCAACGCCATCGGCCATCCTTCCTGGTGTTTTAAATTCTCTTTTATGCATTGAGCGTTGCAGAAACAAGGTTTTAAAAAACGACGCGAACGACGGCACTAGCAAGACCATGTTTAGCCCCGCGTCATACAAGGTCTCCTCCTCTTTTGTCAAATCAATACTTGAAGTATTATTCATGTCTGAGAAATTTTATGTTTGGTTTTACGGTAAAGTCCTTGGGATTAATAGCCACGTGAAGGATTAAGTAGCGACATAAAATACGATGACACTGCGGCTCGTTTTTCCGAGTCGCGCGAAAGATATCTTGTCTTGATGTGAAATCTGGGAACCGGAGAGGATGGATGAAAAGAAAAAGATGATGCCGTAGAATTTTAAGATTTCGCGTTGATTTCTCGGCCGTATCGCGCGGCGAATCCCGGCCGTCCATTCAGCGGGAACCAAACCGTATTACATTTTATACGCTTGTTACCTCCGCAGCAGGGTGCAATTTCCTTAAAACCATTCCCCACATCCACCAGGGAACGGAAGGAAACGCCTGTTTGCTTGCATCCCTTTTGTGGCTAAATGAATTTTTAACGCACGCTAATATGTAAAATTTGTATGCAAGGGGTAATCATATTTAGTACTAATGAAACTGAATTGTAGCTTGGTGGTATGCGGTCCAAAGCGGGACAAAGGAGCTTCTGATTCTGTTGTTTTATCTGTTTGTCTGTATCCATGATAACTTTTGAACCCAGTATCCGATAAGGTCCACGTTTTCCACAGGAATTCTCAATTTTATTTGTGGATTTAAGTTCTTAGGCAGGGACGACGATAAAATCACTTGACTATAGAGAGGCGGCAGTGAGGCAGCAATTTTATCCAGGGGGCGAAACGAAAAATTCTACTTTTACGGTCTCCCCCCACCCCACACAACAAAATTAAAGTATAAATAACACTCTTGCTACTATTTTTCTCACACCCAATGTTCTTAACTGTTTTCTACACCATATTTTTGGCAATATTTTTAAATCCAGCTGAAAAAAAGATAATTTTACAACTCTCACAGTAACAACTAAACTCTATTGATGTGACCTCAGTTCTTTTCTGTTGCTGTGAAAGAAATTGACGTAGTTTTCTTACTAAGTAACCAGAATTTTCTTCATGTATACGTTTGATTTTCGTCTGATGGTGGGGAACGGAGGGGCGGAAGGGGGCGGCCAAAAGTTTAGGTTGGAGAGCCCCCCCTCCTTAGCGTCGTCCCTGTTCATAGGTAAATCAATAAAATAGGATAAGGGGTTTCAGTATTTGTGACTCTTGAGATATTACATTTAATCAGATGTCGTAAATAATGCATCATTAATTAATAACTAGAGGAAGCCCGTGCTATGCACGGGGCCGGTCACATCATTTCCCGGGACACATTTCACGGGACATTTTCCCGGGACATTTTTCCGGCACTCTTCCCGACGACTTGTCAGATTGATCGATCACTCATGCCTGCCTCCTGTTTGGCTGCAGGTTGAATGGGAGAGCGCATTTGCAATGCGGGCGCGAGGAGGGGAGAAGTGATTGTTCGGCCCGACGACTTGTCAGGTTGAACCTTTATTGAGTTGATCGACCACTCATGCCTGCCTCCTGTTTCCATGCAGGGAGAGTGGGAGAGTGCATTTTCAATGCGGGCGTGAGGAGGGAAGAAGTGGTTTTCCTTTTAGTCTTCCGTTTAGCCGGCCTCCGACATTATTATATAGATTTGCCCGATTCATGGCAAATCTTCCACACGCATTCTGTGACCTGTTTGAGCCTCATGGGGCAGGCAAGACGGCAATAAGTTGCGAGCTATTAAAGGCACTTTCCAAGTTTGGAACTCGTCTTGTGACCGCAGTCACCGAGAAGAGGTGGTGTTGGCCCGTTTACGTATTGGTCACACCAAACTTACTCATTGTTTCCTTTGAGAGGGGAAAAATTTCCTCCTGAATGTCATTATTGTCACCTGCCACTTCTGGTCCATCATTTGCTTGTGAAATGTCACCATCATGATGGTGTTCATCGCCATTTTATCTTCCACGAGACTTAGCACGCCAAATGGGCGATGAGTCTGTCCTCCTGTCGGAGGTTTTTTTTTTAAATTTTTGTTGGAGGTAAAATTGTACGATAAGATCTAGCTTTGGGGTTTGTTTAAAATCTCTGTAATGTGTGGGGCAGTTGCAACCCGGACCACTGCACTGTTAATGAGATTGGGGCTAATGACTACCTGTCGACGAACCATTACGCCTCAATCATTCCTCCCCCCCCCCCCCTCCTTCATTGTGCTAGGCTCCTAGCTGTTATAGGGGCCGCATCCCATACTTTCAACTTGCCTGATTTGGGTTTGGGTTTTTAAGGCTCCAAATTTCGGTTAAAGTTCCTTTTTCACTACCTACGTTCTTTTAAAATACGTTTTACCAAAGGAAAGCAGTATCTGTTCGTGACTTCCCTCCAGAAGGTAGAAATGGCCGTAACATGTTAAAAATTACGTTGGCTTCGGGGCTAACCTGGCGGCCAACAGGGCTCGTGCAGATTGCCTAACCCGTTAGTGCCTTCTTGTGTTGTGACAGTGAAAAGTTTCAAGTAAAATAGTTCAAGCAAATTTCATTTCATTGAAACTTTTCTCGTGCTTTGGCAAATTTCAGAAATTGGAGGGTGTTTAACGTTAGTTTCATCCAGTTCAGTTTAACTTCCTCTGGTCGGGTTATGTAAATTCTCCATGATATTGGTGGTTCCTATTTTCAGCGGCAAAGGGTATTTTTCTTTTCATGAAAATTGAAAGTGATACAGTCTTCATATGTAACTTTGAAGTCTTCATCACTCAGCTGCACTGTAAGTATTAAACCTTTACCAAATATTGAATCAAATGCATCTAGACACACGCTAGTGTGTCGCACCAAATTAGGCAACAAACATCACATCAATTCAATTCTCGAGGTTGTAAACCATTGTAGCGCGACGCCATAGAGTCAGTGTCTTATATCTTGAAGCATAGTTTGACACATTTTAGGTACTTCGGGAAATATAATAATGCGGTACAAAAGCTTAAATTGTGTTGAAATTGAGAGCAATGACCCACCTCATAAAAATTAAGTCGTGTAGGAGTGCCAGCTAAGCTGCTTTCAATGCAAAATATGATCCTCAATAACGTTGCAAATGTGTTACTACTACTTACTAGCTAATTCTGCTAGCTAGTCCGCTCATCCCCATGTTAAATCCCATAGGGTGATTATTCATCGATACCGAGATAACGGGAAGGCTTTCAACTATGAAATTGATCGAATAGGTGCAGTACAATACGAACTGCGTACCTTTCATGGTTTGGAGCCTGGGGGTAGAATAGGGATGGTGTGGGAGGGCGCGTAAGTACGAAAGTATTATTATAACCATTGTTAGTATTGTCGGCATCGTCTCTCATTGGACGACCAAGGTTCGGACAATGACAACGTGTATGACGACGTACGTGCCTAGACACACACTAGTGTATCACCATAAATCTAAACATCGGTGCGAAAGAAATTGTATTCACGTCCAATTCACGAAAAATAAACCAACTGTCAAAATAAAGCAAAATAAAGCCCACAACTGGTAAAGAGGCTACCAAGTTGAGAGTGGTTCGGCCTTTCAAAGGAGCGATATCAACACACCAACACTAACTAAATAAAACAAATTACAACAAAATTAAAACCAAACCAAAAACCTGTAAAGAGGTGACTAAGTTGAGAATGGTTCGACCTCTAGGCCAAAGGTAGTAGCAAAGTGTTGAAAACCAATTTCTTGTTGACGTGGCGCTTTATTAGACATCTGTACAATAGTGGAGTTGAGCCTAATACACCATTAAAAAAAAAAGGAGTGATATCATATCAAAAACCAAAACTGGTAAAAGGAGCCGCCAAGTTCCGAATGGTTCGGCCTTTCAAAGGAGTGATATGAACATACCAAAACATTCGCCAACTTATAATATTCGCTTGGACCTTAAATGAAAACGTGAACATTGCTACCGAAAATAGCAACGTTCTAGTTTTCATTTAACCTTCGAACTATTAAGTGGTGCGGTTAACTTGGCGAATGTTTTGATGTGTTGATATCACTCCTTTGAAGGGCCGAACCATTCGGAACTTGGCGACCCCTTTTTGGGAGAAGTTCTGGTTTATGATATGATTCAAATAAGCTGTGATTGTGACTGGCCACCGAAACATGCTTTTATTCTCTTTTTTCTTTTTCCAGTTTTAACTTTGAAATAGGTAACAGTAGGGCTATCAGCAAAACAAAAGTTTCAAAAGAAGTTTCAAAATTGTGAAAAATATTTCATGCAAATTACAGAAAAATAAATTTCATGAAATTTTACAACACATTGCCTTCTCCTTCTTTCCCCCCCCCCCCCCCCCCCCCCCCCGGTCTCGTACTCCAGATCACTGCCCGAATTATGCTACCGTTGGTTGCAGGAGGATGGGGGTAGGGGGGAGGGGAAGGGGGAGGGGGAAGGGGAGGGGGGAGAAGCGCAAGATCATCTCTTTATCGATCCCCCAAATTCTCTTTCCCCGGCTCTGTGCATCACATTCGAAGATTGTAGTGTATCCTAGCCCGGGCATCACAAAACTCTATCGTAAATAGTGTTAAGGTTTCCCGTTGGCTGAATGATGCTAAATAAGGGAGTGACACGGTTCACCCTTGTTTATTTTTTAGTTTAACGCTGAATTTCCACCAGTATGGGTTTTGGAGGGCATAACTACAAGGTGCACTACATAAAAACGGAGGGAAAAACAACGGAAGAGCGGAGCGGATTACTTAGGCTTAAAATAACGTTATTTTCTCCAACAACAAAAATCGCGCGTTTTAGGTCTAAGAAATCACTCAGCATCGGCTTCAGTATGACGCCCTTCTGTGTCTCTCTGCAGTGCCCCTTGCAGCTAACCCATTGCGGCTCTAGCATAGAGTTATATACAATAATACTACGTCGGTCACTGCTTTGCAGAACCCTTTGTTAATTTTTGTAAAAACGGTGCTAATTTTTCTACTCCTATGGTGACGGATTACAATACTAGGAATGAACCATGTTTTTATGTCGTACAACCAAAAGTTGTTAAGGAAAGACTCCACAAATGCAGTTACTTTCTGGCTAGTAACTTTTTTTAATTCAAATTATTAAACTTATTACTGTGTTGAAATTTTTCAAGAAACGTTTGTTTAAGTGGTTATTAGATCAAAACCCTTCGAGCATAGTAATGCTGTTTAGCATCATGAGCTGACACTAGGGATGGGCCAGTGACCGAAACCGAAACGGAATTTTCGGTTTTTACTGAAAACCGACACCGAAACCGATTCGGATTTTGAGTCGGTTTTTCGTACGGTGTTCGAATAATCAAAGATTGACTAGTTGTTTTGAATTTTTTAATAATTATCATATTCTAAGTATATTTCACAGTAAAGCTCTTGATCATTTAAAAAGAAAATAGTAGATGAGAATGGTGCCACAGCTAGACCCTTGATCTATGACGCTGCTGGAAGTGAAAGCAGGAGCAAGTTAGAAACTAGTACAACTCCTGTTGCGAGAAAAAAATTTGAAATATCTGATTGGGGTGGAGGATGGCAAAAACCGATACCGAAACCGAAACCGCGGTTTTGTGACCATGAAAACCGAAACCGAAGTCAAAAAAGTGAAACCGACCCACCCCTAGCTAACACTGTCAACTTTTCTTTTATGGCTACATTGTTTTCTAGTACTCGTACATTTTTTCCCCTTTTTGTTATTAATTTGTTTTTAATCGTGCTTTGATTGAGTTTGGAAACCCTGTTTTCCGCATTAATTGCGTTTTTATTCCTATTTTTTAAAGAAAATGTTTCTTTTTTTTTATGTGTGACCATTGCTCACACGCGACCATCTCTGCTCTTGTGGTGTGAGGTTCGTCTTCTGTCAATTATTTCCTTGTAAACTGTACCGAAATAAACTCAACTCAATTAAAAGGACATTCCTCCCCGCGTCATTTTTCTCGATCCTCCACATCTAGTACGGCCCCCGACGTTTTATTTACTTACCGTTAATCAATCCCTAGCTAAAAATCCGTTTTAAAATGTGGCGTCTAGGAGATTTTCTGTATTGGTAACTTTATTTACTGCCTCCCGCACGTAATTATGATCCTTTGCGCGCCTGCGATAACCATGACGTTTCATTGTTTCCGGTTGTCACGACACAGTTTTTGAGTCAATGCTGTCACGTGACCCGCAATTCGGTATGCTAGGCCAGACAATGTTCACTTGATCACGAGAAGACGAGGGCGGAAGTGACATTGTAGTATTATCACGCCGAATCTCTCGACAGACACATGACTGCGCGTGGCTGTTATAAGGCAGGCCGGAGTGTTCCTTTATGGAAAGGGAAGAGACTATTGTGTGCGCAGCGTATCTTGAGTCCTGCAGCCATTTTGTGATCGGCTACATCTTCCTGGAGGGAGCGGCTTTAATCGACGGCCGCCATTGTTTTTGTAACCATCTTGGATATCAACAAGGCACTCTGCTACTAAAAACATACAATCTATTATTTGTGTTCGTTCTGGGGCGAACTCAAGATAGGCCGCAGACACTTTAAAACTTCACAGACTTTAGGCAAATATTTGTACTTTTTAAACTATACAACATTAATTGACTGTACTTATTCACAAACAAGTGATTGATTGATTGATTGATTGATTGATTGATTGATTGATTGACTACATTTTTATTCTTTTTGTTTTAGGTTAAAAGTGATGAGAACCGGAACAATTCTACAGATAAGAAGAAAGGTTCTCTTCAAAGTTAAAGGTCGGGTAAGAACGATTTTTTTTTTTACTCTTAAGCAATTCACGTTTCTTTGTTGTTTTGTTTTTTTTTCATCTTTTCGCTCTTGTTTATTTAATTTTCCAGTTACACTCGCTAATCTAGTCTCCCTAATTTAGCCATTTAAGTAAGTAAGAGTGGCATTTATTTTTCCCCCGTAATTATTTCAATTATTTTTATGAGCCCACATTCTCTCTTCTTCTTGCCCGGCTCGTATTTCGCCTTCAGCTATGAGAACCCAAGCAGCTTTCTCTGACGTGTTATACACACACACACATAAAATGATTGGAGTATTTTCTCTTCTTTCTTTTTTTTTCTCCCGTTGTGTGGCGTGAAAATCAATACACGAAGAAGAAAAAACTAGAAAAAGAAAGTTCTAAAACGCACGTTTCACTCCACCCGCACGTCCAGAAAATTGTAAAAAAAAAAAAAAAAAGACATGTTCGATGAAGTTGAAAGTTTTGTACGTCGCTGCAGAGTTCCCCAAGTAATTCACAACAATGAACTAAGGAAGTGGTGATAGTTAAATGCACGGCTGATTGAGTGATTCTCATGAATGGGTTTTTGCTTAGCACATGAAACGTTTGTTTTAAGCTATTATACAAAAAAAAAAATGCAGGTCACGCGTCAACGCTTTCACCAAACATTTCCTGTATCCGATGACCATATCAGCGAGAGCTTCATTCACGCGATAGCCTCGAAACGACTCTAAGAGCCGTTCAGACGCGTGCAACAATTAAAATTTTGGATCTAAAGAACGACTTTTAACCAGTGTACAACAATGATATCTGAACGTGGCTGAACCTGGCATTAAAACACACAAGATATGTTTTAATGCCAGGTTCAACCACGTTCAGATATCATTGTTGCACACTGGTTAAAAGTCATTCTTTAGATCCAAGTTTTTAGTTGTAGTCTACTACCACTACTGTAACAAAGTGTGGTCTACTACTACTGTAATCTTCTGCGGAAATAACCAAGGAGAAAGCCTCAAACCAACTCTTGTACGGGGAGAGTTGCCAATCGACCTTCCCTTTTTCGATTTTTCTTCAGCTACTCAGACAAGGGGGCCACTCTTATAAATTGCAGGTCTCCGAATCGCGAACAGACTGCCGGAGGAATTTTTTTGCTCTCCGTGTAGTCAAGATCTGGAACTCGCTTCCGGAGGGTGCTGCATCAGTGCCTTTCTGAGGATCACTCTCAAACTACCGCTTGACCATTTTCTAAGGCGGACCTATTAAACAGTTTTTACTTAATTTTATTCTCTCTTTTGGGTGCGGCGTAAGCGGCCTTGCGCCTGCTGTTAACCTAGCTTACCAGCAAAAGATATTATTATTATATTATTATTTTAAAGTGGGTGGCCCTAACAAAGTTGGTAAATAAGGGCAGATGCTAAAGAATTTGCTTATACCAATCTATCGCGGGTTAATCCTTGACGGAACCTCTTTACCACTCCTCGAGACCGCCATTCCTTAAGGGATGCCTTCCAGTGGATACCTTGTAACAGAATATCCACCACGGGGTTTTTTAGGCTAAGGCCATCCTTCTGGGTTACTAAATTACCTAAAATAGGTTAGTTTAAGTTTAAACTAACTTAAGAGAGAAGACTAGAAGTGTTGCTTAAATTATTATAGTTACCATTTGATGAACTGAATTACTCAGAATATGACTAACACGCTTAAGAAGTAGTGTTCCAAAGTAAAATGAAGGAAAAGGCATAAAGGCCTTGAGCTTTAGAAAGGCTTAGAAGGTTCCAAAAATCATGATCATAATTAATGAGGCAGAGAAGGAGCTGTTGTCAATTCAGCTGTTGAGTCCAGACTGAGATATTTAGTGCTAGGAAGGACAACAAATAAAAAGCCCAAAACCCAGGGACGCATGCGTGGCAGAGCACGTACCTCGAGCCTAACGGAAAAGCGATTAGTTTATACAGTCATATTGGTTTATATTGGCCTCGTAGTCTTATGTAAAAGATCATACGAGCACGAAGCCAAACACAATGAAAATATCCAGATAAACGGTATAATGCAACTTACATGCAACAAACTGAACTACTCTCCTCTGGAATGGCGTCAAATACACCTAATTAGCGAATCGATTCGCAACTTACTTTATTTTGTTGGGTATGAAATAAAAAAAAAAGCAACCGACCACATCTGAAACATCGCGAACAAAAATTACAAAAAAAAAAAAACATTGTGTGCCCTCGCTATTTTTTTAGTACCACTCCTGGGAACCGTTTCATAAACTTTTCACGGCTCCAGCTAAGAAATTTATTTGTCCAAATTTATGACACAACAACGACAACGTTCCTTTTCATTTGCGTAGTTTGCGTCTTTAAAGCTTGTTCACTTTGTTCTTGAGTATGCATCAGCAGCATGGGATCCATGGTCATGTGGCCACATTGATGTTGGAAATGGTTCAGAGAAAGGCTGGTCAAGACAGAAATGGCGTCTGTGTTACTGTTCTGCTGTGGGATCTTGAATTTTCAACTCTCAGCCTTGGACTATTGTTCAAAATCAAACATGATCTCACTTTCATCTATGCCTAGTCACTTTTGTCAGGCCCCAACTTCATTTCCTAAATTGACCATTCCCAGAAGATTAAATAAAAGATATCAGTGTGATACTGACTACTTCAAGTGTTCCTTCTTTCTGAGAAATTCTTTGGACTGGATTTACCTTCCTGCGTTTGTAATTAAACTTTAATTAATTGCACTTGAAGAATGTTGCAAAGTAATTAAGCCTGGAAGTCCACACTTATACACATTAAAACTCGGCGTTTCGGCTCTTCTCAGAGCCAAATTAAATAAAAATACAGATGCAAACCTATTGACGTTGCCTTTTGGCCTTACATGTCAGACTGCCTGAGCGGGGAATCGAACGGAGGACCTTTTAAACCAAAGGCCGAAGTCTTACCCCTGAGCCATACTGACACTAAATAGGTTTGCATCTGTATTTATTTAACTCTTGTTGAGCCTTTGGCTTTTCCGTCATTAAGCCATTACTGTATCAAGAGTAGCAAGTAAAAACAAATGAAAACAAAAAACAAAAAACAAGGAAGCCATGAATCATGTTTTAAGTAAAATGTCCATTTTCACAAGACAGAACTTGGTAGGACGTGTTAAAAACTGACAGAACCGTAAAAAAAAATTGAAAATTTTATAAAATCGAGGGCACTAGCGAGTACTGCCTTGTGAAGATGGACATTTTACTTGCAACTTGACTCATGGCTTTCTTGTGTGTTTTTGTCATTTGTTTTTACTGGCTACTCTTGAAAATTGCTCTGATATGAGCCGAAACATCGAATTTGAATATGTATATGTGTATATTTTCAGGCTTTTACTTTGCAACAGCTTCCTGCTTTTGCAGCGGATGCTTCTACGTTAGCTGTTTTCTCTACAGTTGCAGGGCTCTCAGGCTAACTCTTACTTTAGCCATAATCCGTAATCAATTACGATTTTTTTTTTATTTGATGACGTTTTTATTTTTTATGTGTATATACAGTCACTGTAATGCTCACTGTAATGCTTTATCGTGGCAAGAGGTTGAAATAGTACAAAACCTTCGAAGAAGCTTTAGCAATAAATATATAGCCCTCACACGTTAAATATGACGTAGCATTTTCAAATAACAGAAGAAACAAAATAACAAGGGAATTACTTGTTCACACTATCGGCTACTTCTGTTTCAACTAAAGTAACGCGTAGTTAAAATGTATTTTGTGCTGGAAATTTTTTTTTGCCTTGAACGATCCGACCACTGCTTCCTAACTCCCTCTACCCCCCCCCCCCCCTACTGCGGTCATTCTACTGGCTGATAGACTGTTTATTATGGCATCAAGAAAAGCAGACATCAAGATGAGATAAAGTCGTGTTTCATGCCATCTCTGCCGGAGTCGGTCGTTGTTTCATATAATATTGATATTGGCGATTTGTTTAAATAAAATCACAAACAGTATTTTGCTTCAAAACGTTTCGCCAAACCAAAACATTGGCTTGCTTTTCTCTGAATGGACTTTCACTGGACCTCAATCCTCTTGCGTTCTATAATTAGGCTTCTTAACTTTGCCGAAGACTTGAAGTCGCTGTAAACACCAGCTCGGTTTAAAGCCATGGGATTAGCTCAACCCGTGACGTAATCCTTGCTTCATTCATAAACCATTCGCAATGAAGCACGAGCCTTACCGGGCTAATTAACCTGGGATTACCATGAACCTGGTGTCTGGTGGCAGTGGGTTTGCCACTTCCTCATTTGTCCGTTTTATTCGATTTATGTTTACGTACCATAACTAATGTACATGCGTAATTAGCTAATGAGCGCTGTTGTGCCAAGTGCCTTGCCGAGATCGTGCGGCCTAATTATTATGTACTTAACTACCTGACCGCTGAGTCAGTCTCCAAACAGTTTTAAAGTTAAAGGCTTGTTATGATCCCTAAGAAGTAGGGATGGAAGCAAGTAAATTCTTGACTTGGAATTAATGGACTCGATTCCACGTTTGTGGAATTGGCGGAATTGCTTCAACGTTGAGGCAGCTTACAAATGTGCAAAGGCTTGATCTCATCAGACCATCCTACACGCTAAAAAGTCCTCATGGAAGAATTTTATGTCTCCTGTCAACTCATAAAGGATACCTGGACAAAAATTCGTCGGATGCCTGAACCTATTTGGAAGTAAAAGAAGGTTTCTTTCTTGACAATTATCGGAATTGTTTACAACTGTGGCAGGAATTGATTCGATTGCCATCAGTTCACTCCATGGATCCATAGAGGTTGAATTGAAAGTCATTCTTAGGAATGGCGTTATCTAGAGTTGGTTTGATTTTGATTTTGTTTAATTTGAAATTCCGTGTTTTGATGTGATTTGATGATCTGGCTTATAAACGCAATTACAGCCAGTTCAACCCAATTCTGCAGAAAATCAAATCTGTTCCACTCCATTTCAGGTCATTTAATTTTTTTTAATTGTCTTAATTCCGGGCAATTTCCTAAATTAAGCCATAATCAGTAAAATTGTGGGATGGACTCTGTTGAACTCGGTGTAATTTAGTCGAAATTAGTCAACATATTTCCTGAAGTGGCCGCTAATTGCTCGGTAATTGACGATAATTAATTAAGATTGCATCAGCCGGAAATCAACAAATTGGGAATGATTTGTCAAAATTAAAAACGAAAAGTAATTTATTGTAATAGATCTGAAGAAGTAAGTAACGGAAAAAGGCAAAGACTTGAATTATATTAGTAGATAATAATTAATTAATTGGAATCGACGTTCACTCATGAATTTGAATTGACCTCAATGGAATATAACTAGAAAGTGAATTGATTCGACTTGCTAGATGCATATAGTAATTGACTTAGATGCACACAAGTGTAGTTACATCCATCACTTTAAGGGAGTGTGTATCACTTGTGTCACGGCCACTTATATGCAAATCTAAACGAATAAGTGGAAGAGCAAACTTAAGGAATATTGTCTGCAGGAACTGAGCAGCAGGTGGTTTTTCCTTGCTGGAATTCATAATAATAATAATACAGTTTTCCTCGTGAAAGGGTGGATAACGGAAGGGCATGCCACTAACAGCGATCCAGGTAAATTGGTTAAACAGAGTGACATGTACACCAGGAGCTCTAATGGTAGGGGCGCAGTAGACAGTGTTTCAATGAGAATAATTTTAAACGTTTAATAAATATGTTTGTTGTTGGAGCAGTTACAATATCGTCCGTGAGGCCATTCCAAATGCTTGTAACACGTAGCGCAAACAAATGTTTGCGGCAATCCTTGCTTGCGGATTGAACACGCAATTTGAGGGAGTGCCCTCTAGTTGATGATAATGGATGTCGCTCGAAGAAAGGAAGATCGACAGCCAATAGCCCGTGAACAATCTTGTACGTAAGACTGAGGTCGGCCCTCTGTCGTCTAGTTCGAGTGGCTCAAGACCAGTTTGCCGCAGTCGTTCACCCTGGAAAGTTCACGTAGACCAGGCAGGTTACGAGTGAAACTTCTCTGCACCGATTCCAACAAATCAATATCCTGGAGAAGATATTTTATTTATTTACCTTTAATTTTATTTAAAGGTTCCAAAATTGTCGCTACGTACATAGTTGTTTGTCTTTTTGTTTACATGTGTAAACATATTAAAAGCAAGGTTGTTTCCATTGTCCAAAATCTTTGTTTTGGGTATGTTTATATACCTGTAAACAAGAACTGTCGTATTCAGACAGCGTTATTCCAGATTATTACAGGCCCTGAAGCTTCGATTCTGGTTTACGCAGTCATTACAGGGTCAGAGCTTTCGATTTTGGCTAAGACAGTTATTTCAGAGTCATAGACTGTGTCAGTGTGTTTCGTCGCAGCCCTACGATTGGTTTCGGGGGTTAGCATTGGCATGTCGGTGAAGTGGGCAAGCGGTGCTTCCCTTCTGTTGGTCATTGGTCCCGACTGGATGATGCTATTTCGGTGTGCTTCCTGTCCTGAGTGGCGCACTTTGTACCTGTGACACGCAGCTGCAACTACTCCGTTTCTTTGCACCTCAAGAACCTTTGGTTCTTTATACAGTTTGATTATAATTATGTAAATGTATGATTTTATGTTGGTCCTAAATGTCTACCACACTTGTATCGTTTAACAATCTATTCTTCTGTATATGCCGGCGCAAGCTTACGCCAATTGCTAAGCCGTCCCGTACAATCCCCACGGCTACGGTTCGTAACTCAGGCCCTCCAACCTCAATTTCTTAGCCTAGCCAGATAATCTTCTAGTCTAATGATTTTCTTTACGAATTGTACCATTGATATTCCCCCTTTAGCTTGCAGGGGCGAAGCTCCGTTTATGAATACACTCGAATGCAATCTTTGTAATCGCATCACGTAATAACGACTGCATCGATTAAAACTAAATTTCGCACATTGATAGCGGTGAACCCAGTGGTGGTTTGTAAGAATAAATTTAAATCGGACATGTTGTTGTGGAACAACGCCATCCAGCAATGCGCTACGAAACCAAATGGACAAAGAAACAAGATGCGATGGGCAACCAAAAAGATGAGCCACGCCTTAGTCTCCAATGCCCGATGTATCGTTCGTTCGTTCGTTTGTTTGTTCGTTCGTTCATTCGCTCCCTTTTGTCGACAGTATAACCGATGATGCCCTAGTTTATTTATGGAATTATTGTGGTGCACTAAAATATCACGTCAACTTATGCCATTTACCACTAGGCGGGCGAGCGTAATTTACCATCATTAGTGGCGCCTTTTCATCCTTTCAACGAGCAATATCTTCGGGAGTCTTCGAGCAATATAAAGAAAACAGCGGTAAATTAAAAAAAAAAAAGAACAACACTATTCGCAGCACCGCTGCGAGTTTCATAACTAAAACGTGATCACGTGACCCACATCAGCCTATTGGATGGCGGAGAGGAGAATCTGGTACGTGGATGCTGTGTTTAGAATATGGGCAACGCTATCGAAATTGTGAACAGGCGCCTTTAAATCCTGAACCTAAAAGGCAACGTCAGTTCACCGTTTCACTTCTTTTAGTAAATCCAGCAAAATTAGTTTCGCTGCCAATCTACTCCATCGGTTGATCCATGACTTCGATTCTAATCTGACACAGTTCCGAAAAATACACCTCTCCATGTTTCAGATCAAACTACTAAAATCACCATAAGGCGTGAAATAGATTTGCGGTTATTGTGGTTAGCCGCTGTCGTTCACGCGAGGAGACGAGAGTTGTATTCAGGATTTACGTCTCCTCACACTTAATAAATTCTTAAATACATCTTTTTCCAGGAAGCGAAATTTAGCGTTGTATGCGTTTAATGACATACGTGGAAAACACTTGTCGTTATTCCGCAGCACTCTCGTTCCATCTGTTGCCGAGGGCCGCATCGAATTCTCGTTCTCGTTGCATTCCTTGTCTCACCTCCTCCCCCCCCCCCCCCCCCCCCCCCCCCCCGCTCTTCCGCATTCGCTGATCGATTACGCTGATTTACGAGACAATTATTATTCCTTGGCCCGACGCTAAACTACCTAGCAACCTAGCAACCATCCCTCCACCCTTTCATTTCCAATCGACTTTGGCATGTTCCAGTTTCAACCGAACGAACGATTTCGGTTCAGTTCAGCCCACTGCCGTGTCGTCGGTGCCGCTTCAAAATGGCGTACTTAGGACGCCTGCCGTTTGCAGTCTAATGCCTGTAAATTTCGCAATCTTCTCTTATCATTCGAGATTCGCAACGCCGGTGTTGAATGGCTGCCTCCCGAAAACTTGATTGCGTCACCTGAATCTGTTCGTGAGTCTGTCTCCTCCTCCTTGTCCTTCCCGTCTTCCCCATCTCAGCAGAAGCTCGGCTCTCCGTCGTGTACCGCGTGCTCTTTTGTTTTCTCGTGGATGCCACCCATAAGGCACCTTAATTTGGCCGGATGTCTCCGTCCACTTGCAAACAATTGCCCCATAATAAGGCGTCAGACGCAACTTTAAGGAAACTTGAGGTTTGTCCTCTGTCCTAAATGACGTCAGCGTCAAAAAGGAAGAAAGGACGAAGACGTGCGTGGAGATGGCAAAAAGCTCAAATTGGAAGGGAAGGGGAGGAAGACGTTATTAAGAAAGTGTTTTAGCCGGGGTGAGGGGAGGGGGATGGCTTAGAAAAGTAGCCTTCGGGCAGCGTAGAAGCATTCTTTACACGTTCATGACAATATCAGGAACGAAGGCCTATAGAGCAGTGACATTTGCCGCCATATTGGCCCCAGTATGGGTTTTGGAGGGCATAACTACAAGGTGCACTACATAAAAATGGAGGGAAAAACAACGGAAGAGCGGATTTCTTAAGCTTAAAATAACGTTGTTTTCTCCAACAACAAAAATCGCGCGTTTTAGGTCTAAGAAATCACTCTTCACAGCATCGGCTTCAGGATGACGCTCTTTTGTTTCTCTCTGCAGTGCCCCTTGCATCTAACCCGTTAAGGCTCCAGCATAGAGTTGTATACAATAATACTACGCCGTGTCACTGTTCTATTGGGAAGAGATGGAGCCGTAAAGGAAGAAGAATGTAATGGGTATAGAAATTACCTGAACACTGTGGTATTGATTACAGTGTGAGCTGGGCGATAATGTGGACAACTAATATGTGTCTCTAATTGTGACCTGCATTCTCTGTGGGTTCTTCAGCTGGATTTATTCTTTTTCGCCAGCCCAGGCGTCGAAATATTCGAATTCACAAGGGCAAATTGACTGCAAGAGTCGATAATTGCACCTTACACGCATTTCGAGTAGTGCAATATTGCACGTCAGAACTTGTGCACTATGTGAGATAAAGACGTGGGGGTTTGCTCCGCTTTAAACAGCTTGAAAATAACTTCTCAAAGGCACTGTTCCAGCTAAAAAAAAAAAAAAACCTTTAACACCAGTTCTGACTAAATTTGGTTTTAAACTTTGTTAGATAAAACACACTAAAATCACTACGTACTTAACGAAAGTACCTTATATTTCAAAGATTCATAAAATTATCTTTATTTTCAAAGGTTAAAAAGTAAAAAAAAAAAGATTAAAAATAACAAACAAAAAGCACAATTAACTTTAGACTAGGGAGCTGCCAACAACATATTTGTTTGGTTATTAAACTTTGTGTGTTCGTTTTCATTTTGAAATAGTACCGTAACAACGACTCAGTATAGAGCAGTGACATTTGCCGCCATATTGGCATCAGTATGGATTTTGGAGGGCATAACTACAAAGTGCACAACATACAAATGAAGGGAAAAACAACGGAAGAGGGGATTTCTTAGGCTTAAAATAACGTTGTTTTCTCCAACAACAAAAATCGCGCGTTTTAGGTCTAAGAAATCACTCTTCACAACATCGCCTTCAGTATGACGCTCTTCTTCTCTCTGCAGTGCCCCTTGCAGCTAACCCATTAAGGCTCCAGCATAGAGTTATATACAATAATACTACGTCGTGTCACTGCTCAATAGAGCAAAGTGAAGAAAATTAGTGCGCTGCTGTGGTACTAAATATCGGAATTTACACTGGTTAAAACAAGACTTAAGGTTTAAAGAAAAAGGTGCTGTACTGTACTGCGTTGATTTTTAAGTGTGTGATTTTCGGTGTTAGGCTTTGTTTTTTTCGTCTTTCCTTTATATAATTTACAGCGATTTGTTCATATTTATTTAATCCTTCGTTGAACCT
This sequence comes from Lithobius niger, assembly GCA_023313725.1. Lineage (NCBI taxonomy): Eukaryota > Metazoa > Arthropoda > Chilopoda > Lithobiomorpha > Lithobiidae > Lithobius > Lithobius niger. The sequence goes on along the minus strand of JAHWFP010198803.1, from coordinate 18,429 downwards.
TTGTATTTATTTGTACAGTTCCGGTCAAAAAAAACGCCCCTTTTCGCTATATCGAGGGTCGTAATAACAACCATGGAGAAATTCAGTTATCTCGAAAGTTAGTGGACGGATTTTCATGAAACAAACACACAAAAACTTATTAGTTTGTGTACTGTATTTCTACCCTTATTAAATACTACGTTATCTGACTGAAAATAATTGGCCGAGCGAGAAAAACATAATGATATCTGATATCTTGAAAACTGGTGGATGGATTTTCCTGAAACAAAGACTGAATTGTATATTTTTTTGTGTTGCTTAACATTGCACGTAAATCGTATACAAATATAGCACGCATCATAACAATTAATCCAGTTTTTGTTTTATTCAATTGTTTCCAGTAGTTTATGAGATATATTATTAGTTATCAACTCGTGTTGCTCGCTCGGCCAGTTATATTTGGCTACTTACCATTTCATGTAATACACATAGAAATATAGCTGATATCATAATACGCAACCCAGCTTTTGTTTCATTCAATTCTGCCCAGTAGTTTTCGAGATATCAACATTTTCGTTCAGGCTCGCATACATTAATCCTCCACTTCTTCCGTATAACGAAGGCGTTTTTTTTTTTTGACCGGAACTGTACATTCCTTCTCTATTGTCTATGGTCTCAAGCATTGTCGATCGAACTGAGCCCTGTAGTCACTGGTGTGACCTTGATAACGGGTTCAGTGAGTCATATTTATATTGCCAGACCATTGGAGGAGCGGGCGTATCGATAAAGGTGTTAGGGCGTATTTACGCAACGACTCGCCTTCGCCTTCTCGCTAATAGCTCGGTTTTAGCGGTGGTTTTAGCGGCGGTTTTAGCTCTACCGGCTCGCAACGAAAATAGTCAATATGTGCGTTCAGAAATGACTAGGAAAATCCTTAGATCAGAAGGAACTTCTTTGTCTTACTGTCATGGTTTATGAGAATGCAAGCAGTTAATCAAATGATGTCGGATTTAGCTAATGCAGGAAGCGTTGCAACCACGGCAACGACAGATTCGCCATCCCGATTTAGGGCACGTTTACGCAACTACTCGATTTTTCATTCTCGCAGCTAGAAGCTAGAAATCACCTCAAATTACAACATGGTGGCGGTTTTATGTCTGCCGCCTCGCAAAGAAAACAGCAAATAACGTGAGTTCAGATGCGTTTGGGAAAATTGTTTCGTCATGAGGAATTCTTTATATTATTGGCACGGATTGTAAGACTGCAAGTATTTACTCAAACGATGTCGGATTTAGCTAATCCATTTAGCGTTGTTACCATGGCAATGTCACCTTTGCCATCGCGATTGAGTTCTAGCTGCGAGTATGCAAAGGCGAGTCGCTGCGTAAACGCCCCCTAAACTCTAGCTGCGAGAATGCAAAGGCGAGGCGTTGCGTAAACGCACCCTTAAGGCGGAGATTAGGGCACGGATTCGGTTGCCGGTTCGCATCCGGGTCGTGCCACTCTGAATCGTATAAGTTCTTACTGTACTAAGTTAATTCTACAATATGTTTTTCGCTATCTGGCTTATTTTCCTCTTTCCTATATATAATTTACAACGATTTGTGTATATTTATGTAATGCTTAAGTTTGCTTTTTTTGGTTTTCCACTCGACAGAATTTTTTTTCTCTCTTTTTTGCACAGCAACCGATCTTAGGGTGCAATTCTGCACGAGGCTCAACATCTAGAAATTCCCCCCCTGCTGTCCTATTTCTTTCCTCATTAGCTTTTCAACTGCGTTCTTTAACTCTGTTGCCTCGCTTGCCTGCTTCATCCCTCTCATTTTGCCCTTTTTTTTTTTTTTTTTTTTTTTTTTTAAGCTTTCTAACTGTTTTTGCCTGGCTCACTGGCCTAAATTAGTCCGGAAATCGTTGAAGAATGGGCACGTGTTGACGTTTCCTTCCATTCATATTCGTTCTTCCTTCAACCTGTGGACGTTCTCCAGTATACAGATAAAAATAAATAAATGATAAATAAATAAATAAATGATAAATAAAAGTTAAAACGCACGTCTGAACTTTACGAGTATAGATCAAGTACAATCCACGATGACTTATTCGCAGAAGAAAACATCAAACTTCTGAATTTTGTGTCTTTGGTTCAGAACAGTCATCGCTTGCTGTAAGTCGCCTGTTTACAGCCCTGTCAAAGCTACGGCCCACCCCCAAATTGTGAAATGCTCTACTTGCAGCCCTCCTCGGTTATGACTCGATTTCTGGCCTTAAAGCATTTTAGATGGTAATTTTTTCTATTGGAAATTTGACTAAAAGCTTCACACATTCAAGGAAATAAGTGTTTTATCCCCCTTAAATCGTGTGTTAAAATTAAAGCTTCATGTATAAAGCAAACTACATAAACTAAATAAACTAGTGAACTAATGAACTTAATAAATAAAGAAGAAATCACAAGATAAGGGGTAAACGAAGCAAGCAGTCTGCATTAAAGACTGACCTTGTGAGGATACACAATACACTAGTCTGAGAAAGAAAGAAAAAAACAGACAACTGCCCCGACTGGGACTCGAACCCAGGACTTCCCGTTTACTAGCCGGGCGCTCTAACCACTGCATTACCAGGGCGGGTGCTGGCGAATAATGAACTTAAATTCTTGAACAAATGAGAATAAAGGTATTGCGTTAATGGCTTAACGGCAAGCGCTTAGCAGCAGACCAAATCTTCCATGTTAACACCTTTCGCAGGTCCAGGCATGATCATGCGAAAAATGGCGCTGAATAATAGTGTTTTTTGACCGTACTTTTTTATTTACCCTAAACAGATAAGTATGAAACACCGACTGAGGGGGCGCGCGCTACTATATACATCGAGATTTCTGTAATCCTAAAACGTATGACGCAAGCAATTGTGATAACTCCGGGTGTGGGCTCATTGTGTGTGCGACCACACATGCCAAGACATGTACGACGCAGGCACTAAGTTTTAACACGGAGGATTTGGTCTGCGGCTATGCGCTTTTGGCTTAATGCTAGACAGAACCAAGATCACGTACGGGGTTATCATTTAACCCTCGGAACCCCTTGACGCAGCAAATCCAAACTCTGCTTTCCCGCTTGCCCATTGAAAGATTGTGGTTTTTTGCTGGATCCCGGGCCACGTTGGGATAGCTAGGAATGAACACGTTGCTGCAGCTGCGAAAGGAGCCCTTTCTGGTCATCTCGAAAGAATCTCTGACCCGTTCCATCGGACACCTTTCTAATTCTTCACCTGAGGTTGCATGCTGCTGGGCAAGCCTGCGAGACAAACAACACGGCAATAAGTTGTAAGCTGTAAAAGGCACTGTCTAGGTTTGAAACTCATAATGTCACCGCAGTCGCCGAGAAGAGGTGGTGTTGGTCCGTTTACGTGTTGGTCACACCTACCGAACACATTGTTTCGTTTTGAGGGGAGAATTCCCACCTGAATACGTATTAGCACCGGCCACTTACAGTCCATAATGTGCTTGTGGAATATCACCATCTTGATGGTGTTCGTCTCCGTTTCCATCTTTCATGAAACTTAGGACGTCAATTGGGTGATGACTCTGTCGTCCTGTTCAGGATTTTTGCAGTTTTGCAGGAGGTACAGATGTTTGATAAGATCCAAATTTGGTGTTTCTTTAACATCGCTGTCATTTATGGCGCAGTGACAACCTGGCCCACTGCAATGTGACTAAGGTTGGTGCTAATGACCTTGCTATCGACGAGCCATTAAGCCTCAACTCCAATCCCCCTCTGTTTATTTGTATTCCTTCCCCTTTGTACAATGATATTTCCAGTGTATGATTTTATAGCTGTTTGGCGTGTTTTCCTCTTTCATTGAAGATGAAAGCAGAAAGATGATGCATGGAAGCAGAAAGTTGTTTAGAAGCTGTTAGGTTTTTCTTTCTGAGCACCTTAAACTTTGAGCATTAATCGTGAAACGAGGGAACTTGGCCAAGCCCAAAGACCGTGATAATCACGTGAATAGTAGGGCGGGGTGGAGGAAGAGGGGGAGGCGGTGACTCAAGCTAAGAAGGCAAAGAGAGGAATGGCCTCACGCGGCTTCCTGAGCCCCAGATCCTTTTGGACCCAGAAACGCTGACGCTAAAATCCGTCTTATTCAAATTCGTAAGCAAATTCAAGTTACCAAACAATGGTCGGCGTATGACGATGTTATCCTTCGTCACAGCGTGAAGCGCCTTTAGTGAAAGTTAATCCTACGCTTGCAGAATAATATATGTTCGTAGAAGGTTGACAGTGCTGAATGTACAGAATATTGAACAGTTTAACTGGCTTTTAGCGTCGAAAAAAGAGACAAAAAAAAGCGAACGCAATAAAGAATGCAATAAAACTTCAGAAACCTGCTTTCGCTCTTTCCGGTCAAATGACATTAACAGCTCCGTCAGATTATTAAAAACCTACATAAATTCTCAGCAGAAATCCACAGAAATAAGCGTAGACTGACGATTAATGCATATTACGATTTGGAAATTATGTCAGCAAATCAGCTGCTGAGAGAGGTAGTGACTACCAAAAAAAGCGTGATCTAGACACACGCTAGTGTGTCGCACCAAGTTAGGCAACAAACATCACATCAATACAATTGTCGACGACGTAAACCATTGTAGCGCAATGTCATAGCGTAAGTATCTGCATCAGATATTGTCCGTATCATAAGTGGCATATCCTGAATCATAGTTGCACACATTTCAGGTAGTTGGGGAAACGTAATAATGCGGAACAAAAGCATAAATTATGGTAAAATAGATAGCAATGACCCACCTGACAAAAATTAACTCGTGTAGGAATGTGGCTGAGTGGCTTTCAATGCAAAATCTGACCATCAATAATGTTGCAAATGTGTTACTAGTTACATTATTATTTCTATAGTCCGTTCCTCATGTTAATTCCCATAGAATGATTATTCATCGATACCGAAATAGCGGGAAGGCTTCGAGCTATAAAATGGGATGAAGGACATAACTTTTTTGGAGCCAAAACGGCGGGGGGGGGGGGGGGGGACGGGAATGACGTGGGCGGGATCGTAAGTACGAAAGCATTGTTATAACCATTGTTAGTATTGTCGGCATCGTCTCTGATTGGATGGCCAAAGTTCGGAAAATGACAACGAATATAATGACGTGCGTATTTACACATGTCGTCACAAATCTAAACAACGTTGCCAAAGAAATTGTGTCTACGTCCAATTCATGAAAAACAAAATGTCAAAATAAAGCCAAAAACTGGTAAAGAGGCCACCAAGTTGAGAATGGTTCGGCCTCACAAAGGAATGATATGAACTACATAAAAATAAATAAAAAAATTAAACCAAACCAAAAACTGATAAAGAGGCGACTAAATTAAGAATGGTTCGGCCTCTCAAAGGAGTGATATGAAATTAAAATACTGGAAAAGTGGTCACTCAAGCTATTGTTGACGTGGCACTTTATTACACACATGCAGGCTAGTTCAGTTGATTTTATTACACAACTAAAAAAAAAGAAAGTGAAACTGTATGAAAAACCAAAACTTATAAAAGGGACCGCCAAGTTCCGAATAGTTCAGCCCTTCAAAAGGGCGATATCAACACACCAAAACACTCGCCAAGTTAATTTCGAGCAATACGTTAATTCATTGATTCTACGGTCATCAGTTCCCAACAAGAATCAGAAATTGAACCATAAGGTCAAATGGGTCACAATTTGTCCGATGTAATGGGTCAGGCATTCCACCCACCGATCCACTGTTATAGTTTGCCTACAGTATATTAATTTTGTTAACACTTTTTTTTTAATTTCGCAGTGACTTGTTTCTCTTCTTCCCATCTTGTAAATATTTTGGGTGACGTATCTCACGTCACAGTTGGAAGTGGGCCACTTTTTCAGACACGTGACTTAATGAAACAAAATTATTATTCGTAGTTTAGATCTCTACTGACAACTTGTAGAAAATGTTATTTGCAGCATAATTATTTGTTTGATTAGCCTGCTACCACGTCGTTTTAAAACAGCCGCTTGAACTGGTGGTTGGAAAGAACCATTGCAGACATATTGAATAACTCAAAACGTTGTTCTCAAATGGGTCGCGATGGGTTCAGTGCTGGAGCAAGGCGTTGGAGCGCCCGGGGTCAGTAGCTCATTGAGCGACCGCTTTATTGCTATTGTACCACTGATTGCAACCTTCCTCCGTCACACACGCCTCTTCTCAAATCTATCCAAAATTGAGCCCATCTCGATGCCACAGAGGTAATGCCAACACACTGAAAACACACGGCGAATCTGACATAAAGGGGTGAGATAGGTAGGCATGAGACAAAAATATTTATCTAAGAACACGAATTTGGGACCAATTATTTAATTTTCGGCCCGGAACTCGGGACTTGTTCACAATAAAAAACAATATTAACACATTAAAAAAGGTGGGAGCTGCCACAAATTCTGGCTTTCATACAGCCGCCATATTGGATGGTTTTCCAACATGGTGGCTGTGTGAAGTTCACAATTTGTGGCATCTCCCACGTTTTTGTAATGTTTTAACATTTTTATTGTGAACAAGCCCCAAATATCATGCCGAAAATTAAGTATTTGTTGCAAAATTCATGTTCTTGTGAGTTTTCTTGCCAGTGAGAGAGTATTTATCATAAACCACTGCTACAACTCACAAGTTACCTTTTCAAGACCAGTTAGGCTAGTCTTCGCCAAAAGAGCTAATTTTTCAATTTTTTTGAGGGGGAAGGGCAGCAGTTTCGGCGCCCTTTCCTCTTTCGGCGCCCGGGGCGGCCGTCCCCTTCGCCCCCCTCTTGCTCCAAAACTGGATGGATTTATTCCGTTTTTAATCACATGTGTCATGGTTCAACAGGTATGGTGGGTCAGGTGGATCACTATTCGAGTGCGTCAGGTGGGCCACAATCTGAAAAAGTGAAACACTTCCATATCTGCTCAGAAAGAGGTCAGTGCGCAAATCAGTAACAGTACAAGTTTTCTGCCGTCTCAATTAGAAAAACTTAGCTACAAATATTAGTACAAAGCAAAGACAACCTTTACATCTAAATGTATAATACTTTCATTGGATCCAGTGAAACCTTGCTGTCTTGGAAGGGCCAGTGGCGAAATTGGGGGGGGGGGAGGGGTAGGGGAAACAGGGCAAGTGTCTCTTTCCCCTTCCCGACCAGTGTAAAGAGTAAAATTCGATAAAAGTACACAAAATTGATTCTGCCAAACTTTTCTATTGTTTATTTTCTATTATCTGTTCTATCTGTTTAATTTTAAAGCATTTATTTTACTAGGAAAAAAACATTGTATAAGTTGTCTTTTTAGGTCGCTAAAAGTTAACTAAATGGTTCTCAGTAATATTTTTTTTTAGTTTCCAGGAATTATAGTGCCTTTCAAACATTAATAATGCTTGAGAAACACTGAAATTGCTGAAATTTAGTAAAGTTGTATTACGCGGCTCCAGTGGGGCTTAAAGCACATCCCTTCTCCCTAGGCACCTGTGCTAAATTTTCGGGCCCCATTTGGAATTCCGGTTCTTCCCCTCCTCCCCCCCCCCCCCCCCCCCCCAATAAAATTCCTGGTTGTTCCACTAGAACGGCCATCTTACTTCATGAGCGAGGAACACAATGGAGCCAACGTAATTTACTTTCGGTTTCGTTACTTCCAACGAAGTTCATAAGTAGGCTAAACCAGAAAACAGAAAAGACAAAAGACTTACAGTTGAAGTGTACATAGATGTGTGGGCGTTACGTAGCCGCCAACAATAAATCGCGTATAACCTGCGCGAACGTCTCCTTTCATTCTCATTTTACCGCCATTAATTACTTGTTCAATACGACTTTCATTAATTCGTACCTGATATCTAAGCCACCTTTTTATTGTCATTGTTTAGGGACCGTTCAATATTTATCAGCGGGGGTGGGCTGGCCGATTGTCGTCATCAATATAATAAAAATTCATGACCCCCTTTTGGTGTTAGTGAATTTTTTGGTTTCCCCCCCCCCCAAAAAAAAAAAATTGTATTAAAATTTTCATTTTCCTGAACTGAGTGTACGAAAGGTACTAGGCCTACTTTAACACGCTGGGGGATGTGCTGAGCTAAATAAATGTTTTACATTAACATTATATTACTTGCCCAAGTGCACTTCCTTTCTCGCAATTTTTTCCCTGACCCAACCCCCTGCTGATAGCACCTTCAAAAACATTTAGCTATCCTCTCTTTTCATATAGCAATTTTCATAACCCCCCCCCCCCCTCATATTCACCGACCACCGTTGATAAATAATGAACGGTCCCGTATTTCTCCCGCTTTATTTCTTTTTCTTTCGTTTAATTTGTTTAATTAGAACTTCGCGTAACACGTCCCCACTCCGTTGCTGCGACATTTATAAAAAATAACGGATGCTTGCTTTCGAGAAAACTACGCCTCCATTTTCAAAAGACGAGATTCCTCTGATACGACGAAAAGGCGATAAATAAGCATATATTGCACAGTTGGGCATTTAACCTTGGTGTTGTTTAGCGAAATCGGTAATTTTTTTGTTTCCTTTAACTTCCACCAAACCTTCGGATACGACTTTTTTTCTTTTTTCCGGGTTTTTTTTTTTTTTTTTTTTTTGGCAACGACCCCAATCCCCAAGAATTTGGCCTTTTCTTTCCTCACTTGGCGACTTCTTTTCCTCGTCGATTGTTCTAGAATCCGTTCTGTGTCCGATAACACAACCGCTTCTGTCGCTGGGATATGATGGTGCATCGGCTTGCAAGCAAACTAAACCGCCGTCTCACCCACTCCGAACCCCGCTACCACCTCTACCCCGACCATTTGACGAGAAACGCAGCCAAAACCAACTCTCGGCATGGGACGTGTCTCCTTCACAACTGCTTCTTCGCTTTTTTTTTCGACGGATTGGCATTTGGCCAACCACGACCCCCCAAGTAAGGAAGGCAACCTTTCTGCCAGCCCATAATACTAAAATATGAAGCCGTTACCAATCAGCAAATTTCTCAAGGCTCCCACCCGTTCCTCCGCCCGGTCCACCCACCGACTTATTATAAAGAAGGGCGGTTTTGCACTGCTTTTTGCCCCCCCCCCCTCCCTCTCCCCCTTTTCTCTCTTAAGTCAAGAATTTGAATACAGTCACCTCCTCCATCGTCGTCTTTGAGCCCAAGGCTTGTTTTGTTGAGGGAAAAAGAGTTGAATCGTCGATTCATGTGGAAGGAAATCGTGAAATTATAATTTTTGACGTTTCTCCTCCACAAACCCTTCGAGCACTCTTGACAAAATATTTAAAAAGTGTTAATTTTATGTAGATTTTCTTTTCAAAGACGGGGGAGTAAAAAACGAACGCTCGGATGAAGGACTTTATTTTGTTATTTGATTTGATTAAACGGTGAAATCGTGAATAGAAGTGTTGCCATTATGACGCCGGATAAAGCTGCCGATTCTGTAGGTTTTATTTTTCTTCTTTCTCTCAGTAAATCGGCTGTCGCAAAGTATTAGTTACGAATTATCCAAATGGTATAAAGTCGCAGCCATCAGATATTTGAAGTTAGGCTGCTTTCACGCAGCACGATTTCTGGCCGTTGACGGACACGGCACGGAGAAGTGGACTGGGTTCTTAGCGAAAATACTTCCTCTTTAAGCCATCAGAGGGCGAACGTGTTGACTCACTTCCGGTTGCATCTCATAGGTCAAGGTCCCTGGTTAAAGGTTGGTTGACTAAGGGCGGTTGCAGACGGACCACAAAACGCGCGATAGGACGGGTGCAGACGGACCACAAAACCCGCGATAGAGCGGGTGTAGACGGACCACAAGACACGTGGCAATCGCTGCAAAAACGGCACCAATAGCACGTTTGAGTCGACGGCACCTTTCAGGCAACAAACGCGCAATTATGCCTTTTCACTGCACTTCCCGACGAATCCGATCCCATTCGAGACCAAACATTGCAAACAAAGCCAGCTGAGGTACTTAGCTTAACGAGCCAACCGATCACCAACAGGTTGTGTGGCACTGAAGTCGCAACATGACGCCGAAAGTACCGAGTATGGAGCGCTTGCAGGCGATTTGGGGGCGTTTTGCCAACAGACATAGAAGCGTGCCGCTGTGTGTGAAAGCCCCAGTACAATCCTATGGTTTTTATCTGACCTGCCACCGATTGCGATTTTTATGCCACAGACACGCTGCAAACGCCAAAGATTGTGTCTGCGGTTGTGGCGCGTTATGTGGTCCGTCTTCAACCGTGCTAATTCATTCTAAACAATTTACGTGTTTGGAGCGGTCCGGCCTACGGGTATTCATTCGTTTAAATAAAATACTGATGCAAACCTCTTTACGTTATCTTTTGGAGGTTTGCAGCCGTGTTTATTTAATACTTCTTGAGCGAGTCTGGCATAAACATCTCTGTAATGTGTGGTATAATGGCAATCCGGGCCACCGCACTGTGACTGAGATTGGCGCTAATGACCTAGCTGTCGACGCCTCATTAAACGTGATTCCCCTCCACCAATTTGGCTTTCCGTCCTGTTTATTCATTTCTTTGTTTTGTGTCGATTCATCCATCCATGATTTGTGCGGTCCATTCTAAAGGCATTTTTTTTTTCCTTTGTAGTTTTACTTTTATTTCGTTTGATTCCTCAATCGTAAACGTTTGGTTTTGAAAACTTAATTTTACAAACTGTGTTTTTGATTGTTTTTTTGTAATGTTTTACGACACGCGAGAACCTGAGCAATTGTGGGCTGTAAGTTTAACACTTTCTCTTATTTTATTTTGTAAACTAGCAGTTGTACCCGGCTTCGCCCGGGTTTTGTTTCGCCCGTGGTTGTTTCTCAGTTTTCTGTAGGTGTGGCCTGAACGTTGAACGCGACAGGCAGTTTTACTTCTTGGAAGACTGCCCTTTTCCTCCCATCCTCTACCTCCCCTCTGCCCTTCTCCTTTCCTCCCATCCTCTAAAAATAAACGTACTATGCAGGTTCAGTTAATACGTAATCGTATGCTTAATGATAACAGACGCATTGCCCTCCCCCACCCCCACCCTCCCGATTTTTTTTATTTTCGAAAGAGTAGGGCTAACAGACGCACTGCCCCCACACACGGGCATTCTCCGTTCAGACTCCCCCTCACTCCCAATTTATCACTTTAGCTTGAGCGATCCGTACCGTGTGAACAATCACCGTCCTTCGTGCATGACGTCATTTAACACCTGCCGCTGAGATGCCCGCTCAGAGCAAATTGTTGGTCGAAGCAACTATGTGCCAATTTCAACTTTTCAAAGTAGCAACGTACCAGTTTCAACTTCTGGCCAAAGAATTGACACGCTCGACCGCTTTCCTTGTAGTGGTTGCTGCTTCGGTAGTTCTTGTCAACATCGTTTTAGCTTAGGGGGTTGTTGTCGTCGTTTTTACGATGAGACTTTGCCTTATCTACTAATATAATGCCCAACCTCAGGAATTATCTACTAATATATTACCCAGCCTCAGGAATTATCTACTAATATAATACCCAACCTCAGGAAATATCTTCTAATATAATACCCAACCTCAGGAATTATCTACTAATATAATACCCAACCTCAGGAATTATCTACTAATATAATACCCAACCTCAGGAATTATCTACTAATATAATACCCAACCTCA
>JAHWFP010198802.1:15981-39614 GCA_023313725.1 Lithobius niger | reverse complement strand
GAGATCACTATGGTCGGAGCCATGAAATAAAAATACAAGATACACACTGACAATGTCCAGTAATATAACTGTAGTTGTGTTTGCCATTTTGAACAAGGTAGAGTTCATGAGAAAAAGTAATGTTAATAATTGCTTTTATAAAAGCCTAGGTAAAAGATTAAAATAAACCAGCTTGTGTACGAATGCTATAACGCATAAAAATTAAAGTGTAATCGCAGCCGCAAATAATAACATGAGAGTAGTCGAAGTTTTCATGGTTGCTAAAATTGTCACCTTAGTAAAAATAAAAACGTAGAGTACTGGTACAACTAAAACAACACTAAGCTAGTCGGCTTTATGCCTGAAAATAATTCGAGAGTACAGATAAATATTTACAAGTTGTTTTTGGGAAAATGGCGACTTAAATTGCGTGCGTCGGCGCTCAGTTTGAGCACTTTTTTAAACTGCTGTAGTGAACAAAGTAAGTGGAAATTTAATGTTCTGTCTTCGCAGGATAGAAGATAAAATTCAGGTCTATTTAAATGGTGAAAACCAGAGTCATTTCTGTCATTTTCCTTTAAGATACAAATTTTTGAAGTTGGAGTTGAAGAAAATAGGCCTAGTGATCGTGAGCGCTAAGCAGAAAAATAGAGTCCCCGAGTTTTTGATGTTTGGTACCGGTTCTCCTAACCAATCTACAGGATCGTAGGCCTCATGCCTTTACACAAGGAAGACCGGAAATTGGATGTCGCGCTGAGAAATGCAAGTAGCAAGGAAACCCTTCCATAGAACTTAAGACTTAAAACTGGCTTTATAACGAAGGAAATAGCATAGAGCAGTATTCTGGTCTTGTGTGTTTCATTTGCTGAGTTATCAGTTGGCCTAGCTATCTCCGTCCGAGTGAGGCCTTCGGTAAAAGGAAGTCACGGGTCAGGTTGCCAGGGCAATCAGGATCGTCTACTAGCAGTGGCGATAAGTATTTTTCTGGATCAGTCTCAATAATAATATGACTATTGGATATTTTAATTTAACATAATAATTACCATTATAATAAAGTTAAAATATAACTATCATTTTAAACAACGAATATGAACACGATTTCCCTCTTCCCATCCTTATTTCCATTGCAGGCAACCGCAAATTTGGCAAAAGTGGCACAACACATGGCTAACGTCCGTAGTGATAAAGATGATAACGGCATCGCAGTCCACTGCAAGAAATCGAAGCACACGGTTGATTGGAAGAATACCAACACTCTAATTGAGTCAAACTCCTGGAGAGACCCACACCTCAGATGCTTAGAATCCCTAGCCAAACAACATCATGAGCAGAAAGGGGTGAAGCTTATTAACATTTAAGGCCCAGCCTCTTTCTCACATTGTCAAAAGCCTCCACAGTTGCCTTGATGATCAGTGGGCCTTGCAATATATTGGAAAAATCAGTGGCACAGCCCTGTGAATACGGGAGGCTGCAACGCCGCTCAATTTGAATCCACTGAATGTCCTGGTTGAGGAAAATGTAATAAAAGTGAGAAAATCTTAAAGCCTGAAGAACCGGCAGTGTTTGTCGAAAATTAGCGAGATTAGGTCAGATTCAGAGAAGTGAAAGTGAGAAAACTGAAGTAAAACATAATCTTTAAATCAAGGCTGGTTAAAGATAGTTTTTGTTGCCCAACCGAAAATATACACTTTAATGCACTCTTTTGGGTTCTCAGTGCTTTTTCAGGAGAAAAGAAAGAAAGTTGGCTTCCCTGCCAGTCCCATAATTATTTCACTGTGCATGCGCGGACGCAGTCCTCCCTATATAAACGCTGGCGCAACTTCAATCCTCATCTTTTTATAATCCTCTCAATCGTTACGAGAGGGGAGGAAGAGCGGGTCGCCTGTTGTAAAAACAGGTAATGTAAATTTTCGGTTGGCAACAAAAACTATCTTTAACCAGCCTTGCTGTAAAGATTGTTGTTGATTACCTTCGAAAATCTCCATTACATGTTTTTAATGTACTTAACAGACTTTGTCACCGAAGGCGGGCCTTGGTGACGGGCAACCTGGCTACGGACTGGCTACCCTGAAGTCTACTGGACTCAACGAACCTGAAGGCAACCGATTTAGAGAGGTGGAAGATGTTCCTGAAGGTCTTGAAGGGTCTGTTGTGTAAACCGGTCGGTAGTAAGTGCATTGAGGAATTGGCTGCGAACTAAACCGGACTGGATGTGGAAGGTTCCACCAAAAGAGCAGTTACAAGCTGGTTCCAGGGTAAAGGAGAAACAGCCGCCAATGGGTGACTAGAACCCTTAGGAATCGTTGTAGTGACATAGTCACAGTAACTAACGTGTGTTAATAGTATTATTATTGAAGAGTACAACAAAAACTATCTTAACCTAGTCCTTACTGAAAAGGATGGCAGGCTCGGACCGGAAGGGAACTGAGGTTGTGTAATGACATTTCAGAAAATTGTTACGTTCCGAGGTATCCTTGCTGGAAAATATGAGCAGCTGTTTGGCTCGGTGATATACCGGAAGCAAGACCGAAGATAGGTCTGTGAGGATGGCAACAGGCCAGATCGTAGATGACTATGACGGGAAAGGTGCCCTAGCGCATTCTTGTAATAGAAGGGATGACCCGGAACCGGGGTGAGACGACGTGGCCCTTGGGAGTACCTTCCGAGAAGGCTATACATGGAAAGTTGTTGTCAACCCATGGCCAGGAACGGCAAGGTTGATGCGAACAGAAAAGGAGGACCAAGGGTTAATTTGATAAAGTGTGATAGGGCTGGAAAGCGAAAATATCATAGGACCAGGAAGCACGACAGCTGGGAACTGTTCTTCCTAGGGATGACCTGCTGGAGGAACACAAGGAACCGCTGGTGCAAGGAAGGCGGGAGCCCGAACTGGAGAAATGTCAGCTTCCTTCGCACAGAAGATGAAGACATTGTTCCAAAGAGGATGATGAGGGGCAGGAATCGACGGAACGTCGTAGGAGGAGACGAGGGAACGGTGATGCGGACAGAAGTCGGAATCTATGTTTTTAGCAGCAGATGAGGGCATGTTCCCAGAAGAGGACGGGCAGAAGCGGATTGACGTTTGGCAGAAAAAGGAACGTGCTGGTTCCGTTCTTGGTTTGCCTTGTTACTGATAGCAATATCCGAAGGTGTTAATGTTAACTGTTCAATGGAGGACCGGGGCGGTCGGGAACAGTACGATGCCGTTGGATGCGAGTTGAGGATAGGTAGCAGTGCGCAAACCGTATGATGGAAGTTGCGCAGAAACGTGCGCAAAGGGTAGCAAATTGAAGAGAAGTCTGTGATCAATCCAAAAGGGGAATGCTGTGTCGCAGGGTCCGGAATTGGTACGGAAAGCAGGGCTGCTGGTGAAGCGGAACTAGGACGCTGGGAAGGACCTGGGTCCTCAAAGTTATCAGAGGGAACCGCAGGATCGAGGAATGAACTGCGACTGAAATCTAGCCTTGCTAGATCCATGACGGAATGGACTTGTTCTAGAAAGCTGTGCTGCTGTCAATGCGGCACGAGAGTGAACGGCACTGTGAGGGATGGGATGGTAAGTCCAGAAGACGCGGAGGCAGTGAAGTAGTCCTCCGTGTTGCAAGCTGGCGAGTTGCAGCTAAAAAATATGAGTTCAGTGTAGAGATCGTTGACAAGTTGCGTTTCAAGGAAAAATGACTTGGATTCTAAGTCATGTGGAGTCTGTGCGCATGGGGTTGGCGATAGCGGTACTGCTAGGTGGAATCGCAGGACTTGTAGTGACAGAGAAGCGTACCGGAATGGTAGAAGGTGGATACCTAGGAACATGATGAAGTCCCCCGGATTGAAGAATTCAAAGGGCGAGACTGGTGAAGCGGTTGTGGAGGGAACCATTGGCTCCTTTAGGTACGTTCTAGGTAGAATGAGGAATCAAGAATCGAGGTCTCTGGGACTAGCGCAACTTTCTGTTGGATACGACCTAGCGCTGTGTACGACCTATTTGGGAATAGTAGATAAGTGTCGGGAACCGTGGTGATTGCTATGGTTAGAAACATTGGTGTCGGAGGGATGGCGGGACACAGCCCTGTAGCAGGACAATCGGGTCGTAACCGACATAAGCAGGTAGCAGCTAACTGGAATGACGAAGAGGAATGGTGTGTAACCTGAGGGGGTCGAACTATGCAAGGTCTAACTGGGAGCAGAAAAGCCCAATGGTAGGCTTGAGACGATCGGTGTTGAAGGTTGTGGAAGACGGTGAAGGCCTTTGATACACTGTCTGCAGGGGGCAGGTAGACAGTAGGTGCGGCTGACAAGCAGCAATGGGCGGAACAGCAGGTCCTGGTGCCAACCCCCAGCGGTTATAGAACCAGTGGAACATCGGAATGGTAAGGTAGATGGCCCGAAGTGGCGTAGTAAGGAACGCAGGAACGCAGACCGCATCCGCAGGAATGCAGGGCGAGGAAGGCAGGAATGCCTGGAACATAGAATCATGTGAGAACGGGAGCCGGAGGCGGAACGCCACCGGAATGAATGAAAGGTCAGTTGGTTCTGTGAAAGGAACCGCGGATTCGATGAGAGTTGAAGCAACCGTTGAGGCCGCATGTATTTGTCACAGGGGCAACAAAATGCAGGTGGAACCGTGGCGACGGTAGGAAATATCCTGTGGGCCCGGTCCTCCTAAGGAGGGAACCGGGGAATTCATCGATGTCGTGAAAGCTGGTGGTTCTTGTGTGTGCCATCCGCAGGCGCGATAGTTACGCGGATTGATGATGCGGAACGTGGAACGGGAATGCTCAGGGCGACCATGCGTCGTGGGCGCCCTAGGAGAAATGATCGAGGGATGTAGGTTCGAGGATCGTGCAGAGGAACGGCTTAGCGGACAGCAGGTCGATGGAATGGCTTCATTGCTGGTATGGGAGACAAGGTTGAAAGGCGGAGCGTAGGATAGCCAGGTGGAGATGACTGCTTGAAAGAAAAGCTCTCGGACATCCTGTCGTGAGGAACGACCGTTCTGCGGAAGGAAAAGATAGCATGTTCGGTGGAATAGTGGAACCAAGTCGGTAGGAATGGCGGAATCAGGAACCGACGAAATTGTGTCAGCATGGCTTAATGGAATGAGTGGCGTCATTAGTTTGGTAGAAACGAAAGAAGGGAACTAGGGACAGGAGACAAGAGTAGCGGAATGCTGTTTGCGTTGTTGAGCGCCAGTTCTCCCTGTCCTAGGGGTACAGAGGATGGGCCGGGATTCTTGGAGGGATCATAATATCGGTCCGAAGTTGGAACAGGCCTTACAGGAGAAGGGTAGATCGATGTATGTAGCAGTGACAAGATGCTGGTGTTCCTAAGGGAAGCAAGTGTCCCCCCCCTCTCGTTACCCGAACGAGGTGTAGTAGGGGGAATGAATGATGACATGAGGAACGTGATGCTGGTCGCGTCGGAGGCCTGGAGCAGACCCTCAAAAAGAGCGTACAAACTCTCCTTGAGTAAGGCAGCAGTGAGAGGAACCAACGATCCAGAGGAACGAGAAAGTGGGAACCGTGGACCGAAGGTTTGGTCCGAAAACGGAATCGTTTTGATGAAAGAAGTGCAGCCCGAGAAACGTAGAGGCCAGAATGAACGTTTGAAGGGGACACACAAAACCGACCAAGGCCATAACACGCCACAAAGCAATGCCCCAAAGGAAAGTAGGTTCAGGGAACGAAGGAACGCAGGAACGTAGGTTGACGTACGAGGATTGGACCTGTTGAGGAGCAACGTATAGCACAGCTGCATAAGTCGGAAGGTAGAAAAGAGACGAGCGGGCTGCATCGTCGGGTTATACAGGGTGTTCGGAAATTGGTGTCAAATATTTTGACGGTCCGCTGTGTGATCAAAGATAAGAAGAAAAAGTCCTATAAACATGGGTCCGTAAATGCACCAGTCTTTAGTTACAGCCCCCCCACCCCCCCAGGTTTGGGGTAAACAGTTCTTAAATACCTCGTAATGATTCACCGTTTCCATTCCAAACTCAGGATATGTGCCATATCATACCTGGTATTTCAGTACTTCATAATACAGTATCGGGTCGCACAACTTATCAGAGGGAGAGGTAATTTTCTTATGGGGGGGGGGGGGATCAAACGTGGGGGAAGAGAGGAGTAACTGCTTTGGTCTTGTACTTTAATGAAACAAATTGTACATACCAGAAAAAACACATCGTATCACATTACTCTGTGATTAAAAACAATCGAGAAATGAAACATCATTAAGTAAACAGAAGATGGCTACTCAAAGTTTTACTGAGTATCATTGCATTTGCGGCTCTGCTGCAATTAACTGCAATACGCATCCGCAAAAGACCTCCTCTCCAGAACATTCTGTGACAAGCAACTCAAAAAGATAAATACGACGGAAAACAAACTAAACGTAAGCGTTTTATCATAGTAGGTGCTCAAAATGACCCCCCTCTGCCTCGATGCAGTTCCAAAGCCGCTGCGCCATGGACCGACGAACCCGTTCAAAGATTCCAGGGGTTGTGCGAATTACCTCTCCCTCTGATAAGTTGTGCGATCCAATACTGTATTATGAAGTACTGAAATACCAGGTATGATATGGCACATATCCTGAGTTTGGAATGGAAACGGTGAATCATTACGAGGTATTTAAGAACTGTTTACCCCAAACCTGGGGGGGGGGGGGCTGTAACTAAAGACTGGTGCATTTCCGGACCCATGTTTATAGGACTTTTTCTTCTTATCTTTGATCACACAGCGGACCCTCAAAATATTTGACACCAATTTCCGAACACCCTGTATATCAGAAAGAGGACTGCGCAGTAGGATGCGCAGATGGTGGGTGATATCATGCCCCTATGATTAAGCAACAGCATTCAATGCTGGATGGAAAGAAAGACGAGAGCCGACAATAGGCGGTGAAACGGCCCAATCCAAGAAGACTGCACAGAAGCAATGTGCAGTGGAGAAGGGAACCGAGGACGAGGATCGTTGCCCATCGGAACTGATCCGCGTACCACCCAAACACAACGATGACATGAGCCGCCTTAAGCAGGAACCAAGAGGAACGGCGGTATCAAGGAATGGCGGTGGCGAGGAACAGCGGAACGAGGAACGTGAATCGGGAGAAGAGCTGCTGCATCGCGTGGCAGGCAGAGAAAAAGAGATGAGGATTGAAGCTGCGCCAGCGTTTATATAGGGAGGACTACGTCCGCGCATGCGCAGTGGAATAACTACGAGACTGGCAGGGAAGCCATCTTTCTTTCTTTTCTCTGGAAAAGCACTGAGAACTCAAGAGAGTGCATTAAAAACAGGTAATGGAGATTTTTGAAGACAATCAAAAATTCGTTTTTACGTTTTTTGTAGAAAGGCATTGCAGGACGCAGAGTTAATTGCCGAAGCTAATGCGAAATGTACATGACCCATGGCTATATATTCACCATGACTCCCGACACTAAGTTCAAAGCTCACACTTCAATCCAAAGAAATGACCAAAACCCTGTCCACTAGCATTTTCGGTGGAATAATGCAGCGTCCACCTTCATCAGAAGTCCACGCGAAAACAAAACAAGGTTCACATTGCTTCTGGCTGTGTCAGAATCAGAAATCAAACTTGCCGCGTTTTCCGTTAGGCCAATGATCTCTATCATGTGTTCAAACTCCAATTTCCACTTCCTGACGAGATTCCTGGCGGGCTCTGGTATAACACGGCAGTTGACGTTGGAATAGGAGAGAAGGGCAATGTTCATGAGAGCTGCACCTGTAAAGGCATGAGGATTAAGCCTGAAGATTGGTTAGGAGAACCGAAACTAAAAATCAAAAACTCGGGGACATTTTTTTTCCTCTTAGCACTCACGGGCGCTAGGCCTATTTTCTTCAACTCCAAATTCAAAAATTTGTATCTTCAAGGAAAATGGACCAAAACGACTCTGGTTTTCCACATTTAATAGACCTGAACTTTATCCATCATCCTGTGAAAACAGCATTTGAAATTTCAACTTACTTTGCTAACTACGACCGTTTGAAAAAATGCTCAAACTGAGTGCCGACGCACGCAATTCAAGTCGCCATTTTCCCAAAAACAACTTGTAAATATTTATTTGTATTCTTGAATTGTTTTCAGGCATAAAGCCAACTAGCTTAGTATTGTTTTAGATATACCAGTACTATACGAGTTATTTTTACTAAGGTGACAATTTTAGCAACCATGAAAACTTCGACTACTCTCATGTTATTATTTGCGGCTGCGTAATACACTTTAATTTTATGCATTATAGCATTTCGAACACAAGCTGGTTATATTAACGTAACTTTTTCTCATGAACTCTACCTTGTTCAAAATGGCAAACACAACTACAATTATTTTACCGGACATTTTCAGTGTGTATCTTGTATTTTTATTTCAGGGCTCCGACCATAGTGATCTCAATCTGAATGCAAAGTAATAGCCTTTTCCTTCAATTAAAAAACAGTAACATTAATTTTGAGCATCAAACTTCGTCCCCCCCCCCTTCCTTCAATAGTTGCGATACATAATATCGTAGTTTTTATTAATAGGCCTATTCACGTTATTATGAGTTCCAAACTCAGTTGCACTTTCAAAACAAGGCCTCTAATGCCCAAAAGTCGGCAATTCCCTTTGCTCTTCAGGCTCCTGCAATTCCGTTCCAACCAGAACGCTCCATTCAATTTCCCCTCCACTCAGAGAGCAAAGCTACCCTGCCCGTCCGCGCTACCATGCCCACTTCCGATATTGACACCCTGGCCGGTCTGAGTCACTCTCTCCTCCTCCCAAGGTCTCCCTCTACCCCGCTCACCCCCCCCCCTCTCCCCAGTAGCTCTCCTACAGGGCCGCGGTTACCCACTACCTAGCTGCCAGGCAGCAGGTATAAAACTCAGCTCCAGTGGGAGATTGTGAGCATAGCTCAAGACTCAAAGGCTAGAGGTCACTATGGCGGTCGGAGCAGAGATGTCCTGTCCCAGTGTTGCCATGCCGGGCAAGGTAGTAGTTCTTGATAGTAACTAGTTTAAATTGAATTTGATTTATGGAATTGTATTTCTAAATTTTTAGTCATAAATTTTAAACTTAACTTCTAGCATTTGAGTAAACTTATAGGTAGCCAAAATGCCATCGGCATTTCTGGTCTAGGGCACCCGTAACTTAAGGGTTTAAGGTCCCCTTCCTAAAAACCGGCTTTTTTTTCTTATTTATGAACTCAGTGTTCATCAATAATCTAAAAGATCCCCAAGATCTTGCGTGTTATCGTCGAAGCAGAGCTTTTGAAAGGTAGTTTTCCTTATAACACTAATCTTGATTCAGTGTGATAGTTAAGTGATTTTAGTGCAAGAGTTGCTAACGTCTTTCAATCGACTGTTTTACTAAATATAAGCATCATCATGTAATTCAAAGAGTTGTTATAACTCAACTGACTTTTCTAGTCCAAATTGTGAACTTAATTCAGTTCTGTGCCGATTTAATGGTAAATCAAGTGCTTTTAATTCAAAGCTATTCTGTTGATTCCTGTAACAAGCCAGTTACTCCGTGTTGTATAAATAATTTGTCATGTTTATTAAATTATAAAAGAAAGTTGTTTTAGACGACAGTTTGACTTCCGAGTCCGATTTAATTTGCAGGGGTTATATAATTACAAAACAATTTTTATTTTAACTCCTAAGTAGGCAATTAAATTAACTACCCATCGTGGTGGCAGTAAACCATGATAGATAGGTCATAAAAAGTTAGTTAGGACGTTGACGCTCTTCTCCTAACCGTGCAGTAGACACGCTATGCTGTTTTTCCGTGAAAGTAAAAACCGCCACTTATGATTTCTCTACAAACTACAACTTCGCCAGATGTCGGTGCTATAGACAGTAGGCACCTCGTGACCCTGTAAGCGCCGCTACAAGGGCAATGGGGTGTGAGGTAGAGATAAGGCACAAGTTGAACATCATATTTACACTGACAGTTTTTTTTTATGCAAAATAAATGTTTTTTTTTTTAATAGAACGAGAGAAATTGACATTTATTTTAATTGGGGAGTACCAGTACCAGTAAATGTGCTTTAACCCCCCCCTCCCCCACGGTACATTTTTTATTAGCCTGCCCAATTTCCAGAAGTTTCAATATTACAGTTATACCTTAACCTTTTTCGCGGCGAGGAGGGAGCTTAGAGGACTTCTTCGGTTGTGTGTCTGTGAGGTGGGAACGAGGAGGAGGGGGGATAGCGATTAATTGCACAAAATGAACTTAGTGATGATAATCACAGTATTTTTTCACGCAAACGCATACAACCTCCACCCAACCCCAAAGAAAAAGCTGCTTACCGATCGACCCGTGGCTACTATTTCAATGTTGCTGCTACCAACGTTTTTTCCCCTACGTTATTTTTTTTTATTTATATGAACGATAGACTCTAGTCGTTTCTAGAGATGCCGCCCCTCTTTTCCTCCCCCTAAAAACACCCGCCTGCCATGGTACATTTTTTTAACCACCCCTTTAACCACCCCTTTTCCAAAATTTCAATATTACAGTTGTTATACCGAAACTTTTTTTTGGCAGAAAGGGGGCAGAAGGAGACAACATGATTTTCATGATGACATTGATGGTAGTTTTTTTTAATAGTTGAAGAACTATAGGCCGTAGTTTGGAGGGATGTGTTCCCTCTTCCTGCCCCACACATTTCAAAAACGTTTTGAAAGAGGAAGAGAGAGAGAGAGAGAGAGAGAGACAGAGAGAGAGCGAGAGAGAGCGAAAGAGAGCGAAAGAGAGCGAGAGAGAGTGAGAGAGAGTGAGAGAGAGAGAGCGCGCGTGCGTGCGTGCGAGGCGGGGGGGTGGGCCCAAGAAAGGGTATTTGACATTATGTTTCCCAAAGGCAAACCACATCACCAGACTATTTCGCCGACAGCCAACGCATCCCAGACTCGAGGAACAGAGCCACAACAGAGTAGAAACTCTTCTTTACATGAAGGATGTACTTATGAAAAAAATAAAGTAATGAAATAAAATACTTTACCGACCTATCAGTTTTATTTCAATGTTACAGCAACCAAACTTATTTCCCTCAGGCTAACTTGTTTAATACTTAAAAGTTAATCGTTGTGGTGGTCCTCTCCTATCCTCCACTCCACCCCCTCTCCCCCCCCCCACACACACACACAAACCTTCCCTGTTGCATATTTATTTTACACGCCCGCTCCCACTCATTTCCAACAATTTCAATTATTAGTAGTAGATATCCGTGAGTCCTTGTCAATTTAACGGCTATAATTGCTCGCGAGCAAGAAACGGCTAGTCCAGTATCGAGGGGGTGGAGGGAAACACGAGTGGGCGAAGCCCACAAGTTTTTCCCTTCACCCCCGAGATAGCGGAATAGCCGTTTCGAGCTCAAGAGCAATTATAGCCGTTAAATCGACAAGGACTCACTGATATGTATTTTAATGCTAAGGTGTGACGTCGAGATGATTTATCGTGTTATTAGAGTTTTAAAAAAGACTTTTAAAAAAGACTTTTTTAAAAAGACTTGTTTCAAAAATTTAAGATTTTCTACATGTACTTGGGGTTGGAAGCTTCCTGTGTATGAAGGCCGACCGAAGAGGAGAGACGCTGCGTAATACCGATGTTTGTGTTTAAGGTAAAACAGTATTTTTTTCTACTTTAATAGTTTAAATAAGATGACTGTATAAAATGCGCTATTCGCTTGAGTCTCGTAGGTTTTTAGGTGTGTTTAGGAAGTGTCAGTAGCCTAGTTTTCGTACCGTCGGAACGAAAGATTGCCGGGTTGCCGGTTGGGCCATCCCTCCGTGGGTGGGGGTCTAGCATAGTACGCGAGTGTTTTTTTTTCCGTGTTAGGCTAGAAAGAAAAATGTCACAGGTTGTAAATGTGCCTGTTTATGCTGGTTGCATTTTTGTTGTGTACGGTAATTTTACAAAGTCGGTTCATATGTCACATTGTGGAGGGGTTGTGTAGACCCATGTAAAAAGTGTTAGATTATCAAAAAAGTGTGGGTTATCAAAATTAACCCACTGTGACGTGTGTGGGTTTTCAGATTAACCGTATATAACGACTACACTTTTAGCATGGGGATGTATTAGCATGACGTTACCAACGTGCATTAATTGTTGTTATACCACACATTTTTAGCGAGAAGTAGGGAGGATTTCTTTGGCTGGGGCGATTAGGGGGAGGGGGAATGGAACGAAGAAAATTAGGTAATTACACATACAATTAAGTGCACAATAGGAGTTTCATGATGAAAGTGACAGTATTTTTTTTTATGCAAAAGAGTTTGATGCAGCTCCTCAAACTTCAATTATCCAACCTAGCATGCTCTTGTAAACGCGGTCTCGTATCAGACGCTCGTGGTGAGGACACCTCAACACCACCGAAGAAAAAAACTTGAGGGCAGCATTCTTCCATACCAGAAGAAGATCGTCTATATGGCGATCCCCCTTTAAAAATGTAAATATTGTATAATATTATTCTTTTAGGCATAAAGCCGAAACACTTTTTCAGCTTAGTTGTGTTGGAGATGTTGAAAACACACGATATTTTTTATTTATAACGGATGACGACTTTGATTATTTATGAAAAATATCCGACGTTCAAACCAGTTTAAAACTAACCTAAACTGCGATATAGCCCTTTAAAACTAGCTGGAACATTTAATCTTTTGATTTGTGCACTTAATGCATTTTGGTAAACTTAACTTCTTGCCATGAACCCTACCGGAGCTCCAATGTTTATGTTTGTATATTTTTACGGACCCAGTGTATGTTTTTATGTCTATTTTTTATAGCATCTCCATCCAAACTCCGACCGTAGCAAACCTCTAAAACGAAAACAAACTAGCTTTCCTGCGTTAAAAACCTGCATTGTAAATAGCAGTTTCATTCCCAAAGTCAAATATTTATTCTGTGCATTACACTTCGTCCCCCCCCCTCCTTCAATAGTTGCGATGCATAACATCGTAGTTTATTTAATAGGCCTAAAAATCACGTTGTTATGAGTTGAAAACTCACTTGCACATTCAAAAGCCAGGCCTCTAACGTTTCCAAGTCGGCAATTCTCTTTGTCAATTCAGCCTCCGCAATTCCCGTCCAACCAAAACATTGCCTTCAACTTCCCATTCAACCAGAGCGTTCAGCTACCCTAGCCGTCCGCGCTGCCACACCGACTTCCGGTAGTGACAGCTCGGCCGATCTAGGTCAGTCTCTCCTCCTCCAAAATATCCGCCTCCTCTTCCCCGCTCGTCCCCTCCGCAGCTATCCTCGGCGTCCGCGCCAACTTCCGGTAACGAGTATATAACCCCAGCCCCAGACTCACTCGTTAGCACAGCTCAGGATACTCAAAGCTAGATGTCGCTACGCCGGTCGGGAGTGGAGATGCCGCGGTCCGATTGTTGCCATGCCGAGCAAAGGTAGTGGTTTTCAACTTAGTTTAACTTTAAAAGTTTATTTTTTGGACTTTACGTCAAAATTTATAGTTTAATTTTAAACTTAACCTCGTAGCTTTGTAGTTAATTTTATGGTGCGTCAAGCCAAACGGCATTTCGGACGTTGGCGGCCGTAATTTAAGGGTTCAAGGTCCCTTACTAAAAACCAGCTTTATTTTGTTTTTTTAAACGCCGTTTAAAGTAAACAAAGGACGGTTTGATCTTAGTGGGGTTTCCATCGATTAAACGCTCGGATCCACTTTATGAGTAGCTGCGGCTCTATAATTTAAGGAGTTGACTTAACAACAGCAACTCTGGGAGGTTTAATGCTTTGCTGTTACACGTAGAAAAATAACTGTAAAACAGGTCTACTATTACTACACAGCCGAGGCTGTTCGTAATTTAGAGGGCTCTTTTGCGAAATCCCCTTGTGCCTAACCAAACTCACTGTTTCTATTTGAAATTGTTTTTGTGAACATAGCGTTTGTTCTAGTTTGAATTTAATGTAAATTCCCCCTGTATTTTATAACCTAAACTAGGTGTAAAGTTACCAAATGTAAATGTAAAGTGCGATATTTTCTTCACGTTTGTTTAAAATAAAAACCAGGAGTTTTTTATTCGCTCGTTATTTGCTAGAAGTTAATAAGTAAGATAATTCTCTTTAAAGTTTAACTTAGCTAGCCTAATTCCCACCTTGGTGGCAGCGTTACCGCTTATTATTACTAGTTAGCCTACATTATTAGGACATTCGTAGCTCCATTCTCTACACCGGAACTGTAGCAGTTGTGCTGTTTTAACTAAAAAGTATCACAAGTCAGACCAGAGTAATAGTAAGAAAGATCCAGTTACACCAGGCGACCGGCGATGCTACAAGCACCTACCCCGTCGTAGCACCCGCCGTTACACTCTTAGTAACATTACACAAAATTATATTGGAACTATCTCAACAGAAACACGAGAGGGAAACATCATAGAAACGAACTTTTTTTGCAGTATTATTAGCGTTGCAACATTCGCAGAATCGTGGCGGATTTCTACTAAGTTTGTTTTTCACATTTTCGCTATCAACGTGCGAG
This sequence comes from Lithobius niger, assembly GCA_023313725.1. Taxonomy (NCBI): domain Eukaryota; kingdom Metazoa; phylum Arthropoda; class Chilopoda; order Lithobiomorpha; family Lithobiidae; genus Lithobius; species Lithobius niger. Next base: position 25,156 of record JAHWFP010198802.1, on the reverse strand, counting down.
CCAAGGCAAACTGGGATTGCTGCGAGGAAGCAGCAGCTACTACATCAGTTGGCTTTGGCGCCACCAAGCTGATTCACGTCTGACGTCACGCGTCCTTCAGCCGGCGGATATTACGTGCGTATTAATCCGCAGATTCGGCTCTCGGCCCTATATTGTTACGCGATGTTGCATGTGTGAAGAAGCCAATACCATCCCTTTAAAATAAAAATGTACACTGGAAAGAAAGGTCCAATAAAATTCGTAAGGTAAACCAGCCGGGATCAGTAATGTTCAGGGACCTAGTTTTGTCTAAATAGTTGCCCAATACTAGAAATAAAAGGTTAAATATACCAGCTTAACCCCTGAATGCTATAACGCATTTTTAAAGTAGGACATTATTCCAGCCGCTAATAATAATAATTACAGTCAAAGTTTTCATAACTAACTGGGCCATAGTTCAAGATAAAAACATCAAGTGTTGGTCTTCTAATACATGTATGTGAGGTTATGCCCTCCTTAAACAACACTAAGCTGGTCGGCTTTACGCCTTCAAGGAAAAAAAAGTAAATACAAATAGCCTATACAAATGGTTTGAAAAATGGCGACCGGAGAATTGCATGCGGTATTGCTCAGTTTGGACGTTTTATCAAACTGCTGTATAAAATTGCTGGAGTCGAATTTTAATATTCTGTTTCCACAGAAGTAAAGTTAAAGTTCCAGGCTATTAAGGGCTGAAAATTCCAGTCGATTTCGACCATTTTTCGTGGAGATATGGATGTGCAAAGAGCGAGGTCCTTTAGCAGGCCTACCAACCTCCCTCAACAAGCGGTTCCATCCCACAACAAGCACTTCCTTTTCCACATCAATCGTGCCCGAATCCCCATCAAGCGTGCCTAAAACGTCCTACGAGGCAAAAAAGCCCCGTCCTCTCGGACTCGTCCACAACAATCGCTCCCTACTAGCCCGGAATCCTCTGCTGTGGTGCTGCATTTCAATATGGCGGCCTCACTTTTCGGTGCGGTTTTTAGCTTAGTCAACATCTGGTTTGTTTAATTTAAAACGAAGGAGTGTTTTAAATCTACGATTTACCCGTCGATGGGGATCTGGTATGTCTCACGTCCCAGTAGCAAGTGTGATTTTTATTATTTCTTTTGCCGTTTTGCTGCATTAAGCTCCGTAATATCACAACGTAGCGGCATGATAGCCTACTCAATGCAATCTACGACTGTTTATTTACAATCGAAACTGTATTAATAAAGCATGTAAATTCTAGATGACAATCCGGCCGTAATATGAGGCTTTCCCTTCTACAGCTGTGTTCAACCAAGGTTCAACTTCATCATAACCCTTTACTCGAGTTAACAGAGTCAATAAATTGCTAGTGTTTATTATTGTGCTACGATAAGTCTTGTAGTTCCAAGCTGGCATTCCATACCTTCAGATGTGTACGATCATTTTTAATGTTAGAGAAGTCACCGTGGTTTTAATCCCCCCCCCCCCCATGCCTGCAGACCTTGTGCTTTTTTAAATAAAACATGACAGCATTCCATAATCGCCCCCACCACCACCATCGTCGGAAGAGATGTAAAGTAGACTAACACAAATTACTGTATTTCCACCACAAATTCCAGTTTCTATGATACGGTACTTTGAATGTTTGTCGCGTCCAGCGAAAGCAACGGTGAACTATTTCCATGAATGTAGATTTAAAATTATTACCAACATTCAGTCAGTTGGAAAGCAAAGGTTAGTACGCTGTGTTTTTTACTCCTTAGTTTAAAAGTTAAAAACAATTAAAAATTGAGTAGGAAAAATTGAATTCACCGATTTATTTTCTAGTAACCCTTTTTCTGTTAGTCTATCTTTTGCCTCCTCCCCCCCCCCTCGCATGTGAAGCAAGTTTGTTTTGGCAAGCTTTAGTCAACGTTTCTGCATTAACACAAGATTTTTAAATCGTGGTGGTGGTAGGCTAATCGAAAAAGGGCTGTTCACTAAAGTTTTTAATTATTTTCTTATTTTTAAAGTAAGGGGTAAAAAACACCTCTATTAAACTTTGCTTTCCAACTGACTGAATGATGGTAATAAAACATACTTCACCACGGCATCAGCATGTCATTGACAAGTAGTAAGTGTCCATAAGATCCCGGATGAAAGCAGAGAAGTTTGGGCAAAAGTTACCCAAAGTTCCTGAATTTAGAGAAAAAACTCTCCCCAAGGTGCGACGAAACTTCAACTTTTACGAAGTAACATATGAAAACTTAGCATGTAGATTTAAAATGTGTTAGCTTAAAAGCTAAGACAAAATTGTGTGAGTGTTTCATAATTTTTTTCATCTTTTGATGTTCCAGTTTTTACAAATTGGAGCATGTTGCTTTAAAATGTGGAAATTTTTCACAATAATACTTTTATTCGTTTGGGATAAAACTGAGCAAGAAATTTCACTATGTTTTATCTTTCGATAGTCCATTTTTTATATCGACAGTGCGCCACTTCAAAAGCGGGCACATCGACATACAATGTGCCACTGCACCTCCTTTCAGTGGCAAGGTTGCTTGATATATTTTGTAGAACTAATTAAATCTTGACAATGCCAAGTCAAGGTCCCAGTTACCCAAATAAATTCTACAAAATAGTAACGCAGAAAAATTTTACGTGTGTGACTCCACCAAGTTAGGTTTTACTATCCTTTTTCGAGGAAACAAAACTATAATGGAATAATTTCATCGTAGGCCCTATGTGCAGCCACTAACGCTAGAGTAGCCACTACAGGAAATACAACATGGAGTGGTGTTCACTACCCATTAATGGCAATGCTCTGCAGGAGCGAAGAAAGAAAAATGCTCCATTCCTGTAGGGCCGTGGCGAAGGGCACTTGGTTGTGGGGGTGGGCGGGGGGGGGAAGAATCACCATTTTGTAAACTGTTCTTATGATTTTAGCAAATTACAACTAGCAAATTACAATGGTGCAGCCAGAAAAGTACTTAAGAAAGGGTCCAGAAAAATCAGCTCCGGGGGTGGGCTCTGTAAGCTCCACCAGTGGGATCTGGAGCAGAGCGCCAGAAGCTGAAAGATTTAACAGTATTTTAGTGCATATTTCTGGCTGCCAGTGAGCATATCTACAACAAATTGTTAAGCAAATTTCGGTGGTTTTTCTTAGTTATTCTTCAGGTTGGCAAGTTCCGTAAGACTTAATTGTGACAAAAATCCAGTAATTATTTTAGAAATTTTCTTTGCAAATTAAATTAATGGATTTCAGTTTGCAAACAACTTGTATAAACAGGCGCAGGGGGTGGGCATAGGCGTAAGTCTATATTTGGACCTTTATCATGTTGAATGATGAGCTGGTGTGCGCAAATGTGGGATCCTACTAAGTCAAACGGCGAACTCAGTTTTTAATTTTGTCAACTATACCAGATTTTCATTTTACTGCTTTAGCTAAAATCACGGCAGTGATGGGCTCACATACGAAAGACTATGAGCAAGTCTAATTGCCAACTGCACTTTTTTTTTTTTTTTTTGCAGTTGTTTGATATAGCAAGTTCAAACGACATAAACTTGACATAAACTTGGCCTTATTAGTTTTGTTTAATACAGATTTTGCTGGTGTCTAATTTACTTGTGCTTTTTAAATCCTGGCAGCGATGAGCTAACGTAAAGGTGCCCATTCCCCCCCCCCCCCCCTCTCCACCCACCCACCCACAATACCAAACATCACCTAATATGGCATATAGATTGCCTTGGGTTTTGGTAAAATTGTAGTGAGGAGTTGCTCCTTACGGAACTTCCCTATGGGCACGACATGCCAATTCGTTTTTAGTTTTTGGTACTCTGTACAAAAGCCCTTTTTACGCCCCTCAGTGTTGCCCTGAACTGCCAAAGGGTGTGAGCTCACGATTTCTCTTACCAGTGGCGTGAGTGCGAGGCGAGAAGGAAAGCAACCAGAACGATCAGAGGTAACGTTTAACGTCTATCGTACGCAACAATTTTACTGCCAAAACGAAGGGGTAGAAAACACCGCTTATTAAACTTTGCTTAATAGCAACTGACTGAATGATAGCAATGATTAAACAGTATTCATCGAAATACTTCGCCATAGCTTCGGCTGGGCGCGCAACAAACTTCCATGGAAACGAAAATTTGTTGCGAAAATATATCCAAGTTTGCCAACTGGAAATTGCAGGGAAACATTTCCGATTCACAGTGATTTCTTTTTACCTTACAGGGCTCCGACTACGACTCCCCCCCCCCCCCCCCAAAAAAAAAATAACGACGGGAGGCCACCGTATCAACAAAATGTTATTTTGAAATACGTGAAGTGAATTCGTACGAAAATTGCACCACGAAGTTGCAGGAAAACTTTCCTATTCAACTTTTCAAACCAGCATGCTAGCTTACAGGGCTTCGCCACGATCTATCTCCCCCCCCCTCACACCCGCACAACAGAAAGCCCTTATTTAGAAATAAAAATATTTTTTTCGAAAAATTTGAAATGAATCTCTTCAATTTTTAGGAAAACGTTTCAAATTTACTAAGATTTAAGGCAAGTCCCGCCCACCCCTCCCCCACTATGTGCCTAGAGGCCACTGCATTATATTCCCGGGGAGGCTCGACCCCTCCCAATCTGACCCACAATGGGTAGGAGTGGAGTTATTAAATCCACGGCGCGTACCTCTTCCTTTAAACAGGATTGAACACATCCTGGAATGTATCGTGGCACAGTAATAAATAAATACTATTTTTTTTATTAACTCCGTTAACTCGAGTAATGGGTTTTGATGAAGTTGAACACAACTGTAGATGGTAAAGCCTCATATTACGGCCGGATTGTCGTCCAGAATTTACGTACATTATTAATACAGTTTCGATTGTAAATAAACAGTCGTAGATTGCATTGAGTAGGCTATCGTGCCGCTACGTTGCGATATTATGGAGCTTAATGCAGCAAAACGGCATAAGAAATAATAAAAATCACACTTGCTACTGGGACGTGAGACATATCAGATCCCCATCGACGGGTAAATTGTAGATTTAAAACACTCCTTCGTTTTAAATTAAACAAACCAAATGTTGACTAAGCTAAAAACCGCACCGAACAGTGAGGCCGCCATGTTGAAATGCAGCGCCACAGCGGAGGATTCTGGGCTAGTTGGGAGCGATTGTTGTGGACGAGTCCGAGTGGACGGGGCTTTTTCGCCTCGTAGGACGTTTAGGCGGCTTGATGGGGATTCGGGCGCATTTGATGTGGAAAATGGAAGCGCTTGTTGTGGGACGGAACCGCTAATGAAAAAAAAAAGTGTTAGTTGCGAATAAACGATAAACCCTCAGTTTTTGATGTTTTGAGTCGAGGTCGCCTCTCAAATCAAGGGTGAAGACTAGCTTCTTTACACTCCCCCATAAATACTGGTCCCCAGCAGGCAATGCTTTGCACATGCTCCGACAATAGGGTTCCCTGCTGAAATAGTTAGTTCGCGAGGCGCCAGATGGCGAAACTACCGATTACAATTCTGGCAATGCCGGAAATGAGGTTGTAGCAAACATTTCTTTACAGCGTGAACTGCAGCGAGGAGGACAGTTGACGGAAAGAAAAAAGATATTAAATACAACACGGAAAAACAAGAATTTTATTAAAGAATAAAAAGAAGACAGAGCTTGTAAAAATTATTAATGCTTTCTTTTTATTTAATGGTTACGTTTGGAAGTACTAAGCCGTGTTGAGGCTTGCGATAGTCGTGTACAGAAACGAAGCATTAGCCTACTAGTATTTGCATCACTGGTCAAATCCGATCTTTACACAAATTCTTCCAACAGAGATATCGTTTAAAGAATTTTTTAAATATACAATTGATATTGGGTTTGAACGCCTTTCTTAAGATGGATGAAAATCATTTTCACAATATTTACGATATTAGTAATATATATTTTTTTAATAACACATTGCAGCAAGTTTAGTTAAATTGAATTGTTTTGGAGGCTTTTATAATTTCACTTCGGTGTCTGCTCAGAGGCCCCCTCAAGAGAGGGCACAAGGGTACGAGTCCCCCCTCCCAAGAAATGTCTGGTGCCCCCATGTCATATGCCAAACATATTTTAGTGATTTTTTTCTGATAATAAATGTCATTTCAAATTGATAATTGTGTATTTCAAATTGTGATGTAGGCCCAAAATTTACAATCGCAGAATACGAAAAAAAAATGCTGTTGATGATGCTGAAAAGTTGCTCCATTGTCCCCCGGCCCCCAAATAAAGTTGCTGAAAGTGCTGAAAAAAATGTATTGGTCTTCAAAGTTCCCGACCACGATGGAGCACTCCCCCAGACCCCCAGGTTATTTTTTTTTATTCGCGCAAGGCACCTTTCATGCACTGGTGAAGCCACCTTTCATGCACCCCCCCCCCCCCACCCAACACACACAAAATTCTTGAGTACACCAGTATGTCTGCTTATACCAAAACTTAAGTGCGTGTGTGAGCGTGTGCATGAGCGTGCGTGGGGGGAAAGAAGGTCAGAAATAAAACAGTTTAGAAGAAAATACAATTTTAGTGTCGAAATGACTAAAAATGCTTTGGCCCCGTGTTGAAAAGGGTTTGAAGTTGTTTGTTTCGAATATTTTTTTTTTACAGACTTGCTTATGAATCTTGATACAAATAAAATTTTAAAAACCAGACGTTCGATTAGTCTAGGAGAAGAATTCAGAAAAGGCCATAGTTTCCGAGCTAAAGGCATTTTTTAGTAGAAGTGGTAACTAATTTTTTTCTGAACAAGAAGAACGTGAAGAAGCTGGATATAAACGTTACCAAATTTTCTTTGCAATTTTAAGACCGGAAATAAGCCGCCATCTTGGAAAAAATGGCGCCAGTGAGAGATTTTCTAATATTTTTTATATCTTGACTTCTACCAATCCGTTTTTCTTTTCTCTAAATAAAAGCATTTGAAACATACTATCCTTCATTACATATAACACCTTTGATATTTTTAACAGATTTAACTTAAAGTTAAAAAAAAACATGCATTCGCTCATCGTTAAATTTCCCTGTAAACAAAAATAAACTTCTAACGCTTACACCAATCGTTTTAATGCCTATGTAAGGTCTTGTAGTGCAGATAATTACCTTTAATTTGGTACATAGAACATCTATATCGGTCCCATAAAAGTGGAGTAATGAATACGCTAGTATATGGGTAACATGCGCTATTTCTTAAAATTAACATAGTGTAGTATAGTTGGTAAAGGACAAAAAAAAAGGTCTGATTTTTCGTTTTCAGGCAACTACCAAATTTTCTCCAGTTATATCTTACTTAGGTGCTATCTCACTTCCGCTTAAAAATGAAGTGGCAATGTCATAGCGGTCAATGTGTCACGATTTTCGATAAGAATATACTCCTTCAAGCGTCCTACTTAACTTAAATGGCTATAGTTAGACTTTTCTGAAAGGTGGTAATGGCTTCTTTCCACCAAAGCTAATAAAATTTATTTATCTTTTATAAAGGTCATCTTTCACCCATTTGAAGGTGAAGTGATACTGTCGTAGCGGTCAACATGTGTCGAGATTTTCGTCTTGAGTATACTCCTGCAATCGTCCTAGTTAACTTAAATGGCTAAACTTAGACTTTCCTGAAAAGTAGCGACGTCTTCTTTCCACAAAGACTAATTAAATTTATTTATCACTCACAATGGCCATTCTATGCTGATTTAAAGGTGAAGTGTTAACGTCATAGCATTCGAAATGCATAGTGATTTTCGAATTAACTGTACACTTTCAAACTTCCTAATTCTCGTAACTAGGATATTTATGAAAGGCGAGTCAGAAATATTGACCTTTAATGCAACCCATCATTCACTCGTTAATTAGTAACGTACGGAGGTGAACGGGGTAGGACTTTTCTAATTCAACCACTCAGTAAGCCTCTTAATTAAGCTAATGATGTAATTAGGCTTAATAGGATAATATGTATGCATTCCTTCCAACAAGGATAACACAAATTAAATAAAGTTTAAATGAATAACTTGTACACATATTCCAATAATAAAACAAACCATACGTGGACCACACGTCTTGCCTCAGCGGAATTCCATTTAAAATGCAGGGTGTTATGATTACAGTTGTTAAATGACATGTTAAACACCAAAACGAATGGGATCAGGAGAATCAGAATATTGAACTATCTAAAACTACTATTTTCATTAGTAAAAAATATTATTACTGCATAAAGGAATTTTAAAAACAAAATAGGAAAATGGCCATAACGCGACTCATATTTAAGATGCCCCATAAATACAAAAGTTAAATAGGAAGACTGCAGATGTACTTAAAAAAATGAGAGTTACGCACTAAAATTAGAACATGTATAAGTAAACCACGATTTTAGAGCAAAGGGTAGATTTTTATGTTAAATATGCATTGAAACTGGGGGGGTGCATCCCCCCCCTCTCAGGGGGGAGATTCAGCGTGTTTCTCCTATTTTTCCATTTGTAATATAATAACGTATAACTGGTGTAAATTTGGTAGGGTTCCGGAGGCGAGCAATAGGTACCTTTTCGGTCCTTTATCTATTCTTTATAAAAAAAAATGTGTTACTCGTATGTTTGCTTAACCATTACTTCACTTCTATGGGGCCTAAATAGATGATCTATATACCAAATTAAAGGTAATGCTCTGTGCTACAAGATTTACATAGGCATTAAAACTATTTGTCTAAGCGTTAGAGGTTATTTTACGTTTATTGCGAAAGTGTAGGAAGAGCAAATGCATGTTTTTTGTCTAAGTTAAAATTTGCTAGTAAACCATAAAAAATATCGAAAAAATTATTCTATAATGAAAGCTAGTACGTTTCAAATCTTTTTATTTGATGAAAAGAAAAAGAAAAACGGATTAGTAGAAGCCGAGGTATTAAAAATATTAGAAAACCTCTAATTAGTGTCATTTTTCCAAGATGGCGGCTCATTACCGGTCTTAAAATTGCGAAGAAAATTTGGTAAAGTTTATATTTTGCTTCTTCACATGCTCCTTGTTCAGAAAAAAATGGTTACCGCTTCTACTAAAAAATGCCTCTACTCGTGGCATTTTCTGATTTTACTTCTAGACTATAATGTTTCCAAGTACTTATTCTTTTCTCAAAATCGTAGCAAGTTTCGCGTACAGTTTAGAACTTGTAATGTGAACTGCTGCTTATTTAATCTGACTACACGATATCATCGGG
>JAHWFP010198801.1:161341-178987 GCA_023313725.1 Lithobius niger | reverse complement strand
CTGATAAAACTAACTATTACCTCACAACCAGCTTTAATAACTCCAGATACAAACTTACTTCTGATAAAACTAATTATTACCTCACAAGCAGCTTTAATAATGATAAACTAATTATTACCTCACAAGCAGTTTTAATAACTCCAGATTCAAACTTACTCCTGATAAAACTAATTATTACCTCACAAGCAGCTTTAATAACTCCAGATTCAAACTTACTCATGATAAAACTAATTATTACCTTACAGCAGTTTTAATAACTCCAGATAAAAAATTCCTCGTAATAAAACTTCTTATTACCTCGTAAGCAGCTTCAATGACTCCAGATACAAAATTACTCGTAATGAAACTTATTATTACCTCATAAGCAGCTTTAACGCCTCCATTGTCAGCGATGTTTTCTCCTAAGGTGTTTTTGCCATTCACCTAAAATCGGCAAATCATAAATTGGTGTTAGGCAGAAATTAACATGTGAACCCATGGTCAAAATCTACCTTAAAAATACTGACGAATACATAGCGTTTTAAGTAATGAGAACAGGGCTCGAAATAAAGGTGAGCAACAGCACAATTTTATGCTCCTGAGCTGTCAAATTGTGCTTAGGTGACACTGTAGGTGTGTACAAGTTTAAATCCTTAAATCTAAAGATATTTCAATGTTATAATTTTTAGTTGCTTTAAGATTATTAGTTTAAATCATGAACATCTGAAAGAAAAGAAAATCGTTGCAATTGTCCATTTTCAGGATACTGCGAATAGCGTTACATACTTCTTGTCGTACCCTACTGCAGTAAAGTAAAATTATTTATTTTATGTAAAAATTTTGGCTTGTGTTAGGGCTCGAGGTAGGTGCGGTGCCTTCGCTGATTGTACATGATAGAAAGTAAACTCATTAAACAATCCATGACTTTAGTAAATGGTTTTCCTCCTGTACAGTACTTTTTTCCTACGCTGAGGGAAAAATTGGATGGGTTTTCCCTTTAACTATCCTTTGAGAAATTAAAAAAAAATGAAAGAATAGAGAAACGGATGGATCCCAAAAATGTAAAAAAATAAAAATTTGCTTATAATTTTTGTCCACTGCATTTTATATGTTTATTTGGGGGTTTTTATGCCCCTCGAGAGCAAAAGGCACTCAGGTAGCCACTCATGACTGCAGCAATTTGCGCTTAGCGAAAAAATTCTAAATCGACCTTCAAAGTAATCTGCTTGCCAAACATAATGCTTTTACATTTGAACATTGAAAACATTGCAACGATTTTACGCTGCAACCAAGTGAAATTTAATTACAGTTAAAAATGCGAAAATATGGAGCTGGTTTGGGTACGCTAATCAAAAAAAATAACGGATTGAGTTAAATCCCAGCATTCAGTGGTTAAATTTCAACCCAAAACAAGTGTCGTGTTGAAAGACTAATTCTCGCGGCAATGCGCAATGTTGTCTACCGTTGTTTGATAAGCGTTAAAAGTTATTCATTTGCTTGAGGACAGGCAAAAAAAATTAGGGAATAGCGAGAAATACAACATGTGAAAGCAATGTTTAAAATTATTGTTCTTATTTTTTTTCTTTATTTTATTTTATTTTGCATTTGTTTTGTTGTATGAGCCCAGAGAAACTGCATGGTTAATCATTCTAATAAATAATGAGCGAAAGGGATTGGCTCTTTGTCTCCCTTCAAAACATTTTGTTACCGATCTCCGCTAATTTGCTGCTTTTGTTCGATAGGTACCCCAAAACTTGATCCACCAAATGACAGTCTGCAGTTTTGTGGGTCCAATACAAAGGTGTTGCTATAAAATAATAGAGTTTCCCTGAGCACTTCATGTCATGTCAGGAGTCGATGAAGCTAGCCGAAAAGCGAACTGGTTCATTTTTTTCCTGGTCATACAAAAAGGTGCCTGGCTGCGTCACCCCGCTCTTCCCTCTCTCCCCAAACCTATAATCATAATACGCAGACCAACTCTAACCGCATTGCACATACGTAACAAAAAGCAGAAAGTTAAAAAGCACTTTAGTTATTAAAAATATAAAAATATAAACTTGATGGCTCCTCTGTTTATATTTTTGTACATACGTCTCATGAACGTAAACTAAAACCAAATTTGTATTGTAACGAACTATAGTTTTTTTCTTCTTTTGTCAGTAACGTGCAATTGTAATTCCCAACAAATATTGCAGATATGAAGCCTTTTTAGTTAGATTTGGCAATGAATGAAGCAATATCTTCGATATTATGTGCTAATGGTATAATTTTGCCAGAACAGTCAAACACGAAAAAAATAAAAAGTTGTACTAATTTGATGGGCGCGCGATAATTTTTGAAAATAACCATTGATGCCGTAATTGACCCAGAGGCTGCAATATCCGAGCCATTGGACAATTCACTAAATTTCCGAAAAAAAGAGGCCCTAACTACACAAACCATTATAAGAGAAAGCCATGGAGAAAATAATTAAATCACTAAGGTGATATTTTTGACGGACAGTATAACTGTTTTTAGATTGTAAAAGCCCCAAGTAAAAGTATGTATGCAACCCTAGGGTGACGCACGCAGTCCAGGGAAAATTCATAAACCATTAAATACACGGTACCTTTTTTTTCCACAAACTTTTCCTTAGATGCTCTTGAATCTTTTTGTCTTTTTCTGCATGTAATTTTTCTTGGTCCCGCCCCCGAGTCCTTTTGCTATCAAAAGTCAGTCAGTGGAGAATGTGCCAGTCAAATACTATCTATCTCCCCACCCCAACTTGCCCACGTTTTCATTAATCGCTTCCTCCTTACTGAAGGTTATCTGTTACGCTGCAGGCACGGGTTGACTTGATACGGAATTGGAATGGGGATATAAGGCCATTGGGAAGAAAATACCTGATCTTGACAATGATTACTGATAAATTCTGTTGACATTTTTTTGTTCCTTACTTTCTTTACATTTTAAAGAGATTTTTTTTCTCAAATTGTAACGTCCGAAGTTGGCACCCCTGTTAGTCATATTTTTTTTGGGGGGAGGGGCAGCCGCGCCCCCCCCCCCCCCCGCCCGCCGTATGGCACGGCCCTGACACAGCGGCTCGAACGAAACTTCTGACGCCAAAACTTGTGTCGTTCTGTTGTTACGCCGAAACTATCAGAATCTTTTTTCTGTGAATATTGTTTCCTCGAGATATTTTTTTTTCTGTCCAGTGCCACTATCCCGAGATTCCTATTACTTACGCACGAGTCGGGTGAGTCAGGACAAAAAGAGCTGTATTGATCCACGTAACATTGTGCTTTATCCTGGAAGCTCTTGACAACAACAGGAGACCACCAGTCTACTACATTACCGTATTTATCATATTGTCGTCCTAAAAGAAAGAAACGCTTAATATCACAGTCAGACAAACGCATAATTTTAACAACTAGAAACCATCCTTTTAAGTTAGTGTTTCCCAAATGTTAACTTTTGTCACGAAGTCTATTTGCTTTTCAAAGTTTGGAAATCATTGCCAGAAAGTGGGATTATAGAAATTCCGTTCATCGGTAGGCTAGACATTTCACGAAGCGGTCCTTTAAAAGTTAGACAAATTTCATTAATATTTTCTATATGAAAATCCTAAAGGCCAAACTGTGACCAGCTCCAGAAAAAACACATCATGGTATTTGCAGCATCATAGAAACAATTTCATTATTGCTTAACACTAGGCATATAATTAAGTTCTGAAGATCACAATTGCTCACCCGATCAAGAGATGTTCTAATACGTTTATATTATTTTCTATATATTCACAGGGCAGAAACCTACATGTATTCTGTCCTTTTCACCACTAATATGATTTCTACCCTCTTCTCCAATAATATGATTTCTGCCGCGAATTTGTGCCCCAGCCCGAATTTATTTGAGGTAGTAATTTCATTTTCGAACTCAACTTATTTCATGCAGCGAAGCTTCCTTATCATGAAACTTCATCAAAAGCAGAAAAAAATTTCGAATGTTATTACGTCTCAATTTCTTTTTGTTCGCTCTGCCAAAAATACGTTTCATTATTTATTTCGTAGGAGCTTTTAACTTTAGGAACATTAAGTCTGCAGCCAGTGTCGGATTGTGCCGCCTGGGAACCCGGGCAATCACGGGAGGCCCTTATTCCAAAAAAAAATTTTTTTCAAATGTGAAGTAATTCGCATGAAAATTGCACCTCGAAGTAATAGGAAGACATTTCAAGTTGACTCATTTCTTTAAAAACGCTAGCTTACTAGTCTCCGACATGGACCAACGTCCCCTCTCCCCCCACTACAGGAGAACACCGTTTCGAAGAAACATTAAAAAAAAACAATGAGTAACGAATTCAGATGAAATTTGCATCTCTAATTAGCAGAAAAAATTTCAAATTCACGCTGATTTCTTTAGAATACGCTAGCTTACATAATTCTGCCCGCTCTCCCTCCATCACCACCTGACACACACACACTACAGGAGGCCCTTGTCAACTGAATTTCTAAGTTGCATGAAAACTTTTCAAATTCAGGCTGCTTTCTTAAACAATACTGTAGCTTGCGGTGATTCCACTCCCTACCCGGCGCCCAGCGACCCCTGCAGTACATTCCGGGGAAGGGCCAACCGCTTATTTTTTTTTTCGTAAACAGTCCAGATAGCAAAGTTGGCTCTCGCTATGACACTTCATTACTTAACATCTATTAGTAATATTGTGTGTAAATTAACTTAATTGCTTGCCTGTTGTTGTAGTTAGGTTAAGTTAGTCTTGTTAGTTTAAGTAAATTAAGTCTTATTAAATGGAAATTTTCTGTATGCAGCAGGGTTGCATGAGGTGCTACATAGTGGATTTTGCTGAACTATTCACGAAAAAATATTCTGACCCCTCCCAATCCGACTCTGCAGCAGCAAATTAATTCTTGTAAAAGCTGAACTGGGACAATTTTGAGTATTATCATAGCAACGAACACCAGTTAAGAGAAAACCCACAAGTGAAACGAGATACTTGATTGGTTTTTCTTCCGAGTTGTCAAAATTAAGTTTCTTTCCAGTTACCTAACTAATCGGCCAACCTCGAGTAATTAGATTTGTCGTTCTGATTCTTGAAAACATAATTTAACACTCGAGAGTGTTAGTTCCAAAGATTTAAATGCACACAGTCCTGCCTTGACTTATAGTAAAAACGCATTAAAATAACAGCGGAGGTGTGGTATAACCTATTAAACCATGTCATTAAAAAGATAAAATAAAATGGTGGCATTTCGTTCACTGCGTGGCAAAATCATCAATCCACAGTGGAAAACAGTGAAAACTGGTTTTATAAACAAAAATAATAATAATACAAATTTGTTTAACGCTTTGTATGAGTATAAATTTCCAGTTAAGTTTATAAAATTTTGACATAAAAAATGGGGATAAAATGCATTTTGTTAGTTAAAGATAGCTTTTAGCATTGATCATACATTTGCAGTGTGTTTGCAGTATTTTTTTCTTGATAGCCAAACTTGTCATCTGTAGTATATTTGTATTATTTTTTTTTTACAAATCACTTTTTCCCTTAATTTGAAACTGGAGAAAAATTATACAAAAGTACTGCTAACGATAAGTTTGTTTATCAAGAAAAAAAAAAGATTTAAACAAACAGGAGGAAAGAATAATGTGTAGTGAAAATTTTAGCTTTGCTTTGGTGGCAGGTTTATTCCCCCCCCCACCCACAAAAAAAGAGAGGATCAATGCTAAAACTTTTAAGAAACAAAATCACTAAATGTATATTTTGTCAAACATCCCCACCCCCTAATTTAAAATTTTACATTCTGAATATTGATTCATGCTAAGTGCTCACAGATTTTTCTCGCATAAAATCCGGTTACATTATATTCTACCATGATGATGATGCAAGGAGCAAAACAGTCACCATTTGTTTCAGAAGTTCTTAATGACATGATTTGATAAACTGCAATGCTACTGTTTTGAAATGATTTATTGTCAGTCAAGGCAAGCCAGTGTCTCTCCCTTCGTTAAGCCACGGCAACTGTGTTTAGAGTTCAATATGATTATATTTAATGTGCAAGTAATATGATCTTAAGAAATGCACCTTCCTGAACAATGAACATAGCATAGTTTTCAATGATTGCCGAATTTGTGATATTGTTTCGATACTGTTTTGCCCTTATCGCAATCAAACGATACTTAGCCAACTCTGTACTCTGCATTGATTCGCATCTATTTATTTTACAAATGCTGTTAATACTAATTACGTTTCCACTTTTTCCTGGATTAGTTCTGCTGAAAACTATATTTAGCGCCAAGTACTTGTTAGGTTTGGTCCATTTTCAATAGGCACAGTCGCCATGTATTTAATGATAGCGTATCACACGTTAAGTCGATCTGACCAATTCTACAGATGTTACAATATCCTTTCATGTCCAAAACGAATGCAACGAATCTATGAAAGAAAAAAATGAGAAAACTCAATTCGTATACTTACCTTCATCGTCAAATCCATGCGTAATTTCATGACCAATAACAGCTCCAATCCCTCCATAGTTGAGTGCCCTGTCAAATCAATACAAGTGCATTACTTATTTGTTGCTTGTTTTGTGGGCAACTTTGCTGAGTAAACATTGCATTACATAATAATTGGCACATTTAAGCGAGTTAATGGTGATACTAACGATTATGGCTTTTGAAATAGAGTGCGAGACAAAACTGCAAAGCCTAACAAATGAAAGTCCCCTCAATCTCTACAGCCCCTACTCCACACATTTCCAAGACTTTCTAGTTCGCAAGCAATCTCCCTACTCCCCTCACTCCACCCAAGTAACCATATTTATCAATTCTTCACCCTCAGCCGCCCCAACCTATCCCTCCTCTCGAATCGTCCAGTCCCCAACAATCCACCAGGATATGTATAAGCGATTTCTCACCCCAACAGTCAATCTCCCTGCCAACTTTACTCTATTCAAGCAACCATATATAACGCTTCTTCACCCATAGGCTCCCACGCCTCCATCCCCCACTCTTCCCTCCCTCTCGAATCTTCCAGTCCCCAGCAACCACCAGGACATGTTCAAGCGATTACTTACCTCAAGAAGCAATCTCCTAAACTCATCAAGCAGTCAAGCAATCACTGCAATCAAGCAATCAAACATACGTATCACTTCTTCACCCTCCCCCCCCCCCACGTCCCTTACTTCCACTCCCCAGCAATCCACTAGGACATGTTCAAGCCATTCCTCTCAACAAGCAATTTCCCTACCTCCCTAAATCCACTCATGCAATGCTTCACCTTCATGCATCCCTGCCCCCCTCCCAATTCCCTCCCTCACATATCTTCCAGTTCCCAGCAATCCACCTGGACATGTTCAAGCGATTCCTCTCCTCAACAAGCGATCTCCCTACCTCCCTTACTCCACTCGCTCTGTGACTTGTTAGTCTTTGTACTATCACACCAAAAATCAACACTGGTAAACGGGACCGGCAAGTTCGGAATGGTTTGGCCCTTCTAAGGAGTGATATCAACACAGCAAAACATTCACCAAGTAAATCGCACCGACTAATAGTTCGAAGGTTGAATGAAAACTCTAACATTGCTATGTTCAAGTTTTCATTTAACGTCCATTCAGTGCGATTAATTTAGCGAATGTTTTGGTGTGTTGATATCACTCCTTTGAAGGCCAAACAGAACTTGGCGGTTCTTTTTACCAGTTTGGGTGGTCTCTAAGATATCACTTCTTCTTTTTTTTTCATTGTGTATTAGACTCACCTCAATTAGTCTGCAGATGTGTAATAATGACCCACGTCAATAATAGGTTGAGTGTCCATTTTCCTGATATTTTAACTTAATGTCGCTCTTTTTGACAGGACAAACCATTCTCAACTTAGTGGCTTCTTTACCAGTTTTTGGTTTTATTTTAAATTAATTTAATTTTCGTTTGATTTGGTTCTTATCGTTCCTGGAGAGGCCAAACATTTTTGCAGTTGGTAGCCTCTTTACTAGTGTTTGGTTTTATTTTGACATTTTGTTTATTTTTCGTAAATTGGACATGAATACAATTTCTTTGGCAACGTTGTTTAGATTTATCGCGACTCACTAGTGTGTTTCTAGATATGCACGACAGTGTACACTTGTCATTGTTTGAACTTGGACCGCCCAATGATAGACGATGCTGACACTACTAACAATGATTATAACAATACTTTCGTACTTATGCGCCCTCCCATGCCATTCTCGTTACACCCCTAGGCTGTAAACCAGAAAAGGTATGCAGTTCGTTTCGTACTGCAGTCATTCGTCCAATTTCATTGCTGGAAGCCTTCTCTCTATCTCGGTATCGGTGAATAATCCCCCTGTGGGATTTAACAAAGGGATGAGCGGACTAGGTGTTATTAGCTAGGTAGTAATACATTTTCAACGTTATTGAGGGTCAGATTTTGCATTAAAAGCTAGCTGATATTTCTACACGAGTTAATTTTTGTTAGGTGGGTCATTGTTCTCGATTTTAACACAATTTAAGATTTTGTACCGCATTGTTATAAAAAAGGGCGGATTCTCATTAAACTAACTTATCCAAACGTGCTTTGTAGACTAGTGGTAGTCACAACGTTAGATGGAAACGCGTTCCAAAGGAGCACAATCCTTTCTGGGAAAGTGCGATTCGTAATGATCACCTTGGAATGATTGCAGGACAGCCTCAGGTTGTTACCTCTGGTGTTTGTGGGAGTGAAACATGAGAAATGCTGTAAAGCTTACCTACAAAGGGAGTAGACCATAGACATACACACTTGATAAAATAAAGTCACAAATGGCGTCAACATAGAATGCTTCTAATTAAGCGGAACTGGCATGAAGTACAAGAAAACTAACTAATAGGAAAGACACTCTGCAACCGTAGCATCTGGCAAAGAGGCACCAATTTTGTGGCACGACCACTTACTTTTACACTACTTTCAGATTATTGCCTAGCATTTTAATTCAGCCACTGTGGACAACGTCTGTGACACAAGGTGACCTGATGGTTAGCACGCTACGTCATGTGCCATGCTAGAGTCTGACATCAGACTCCCCAGGCACTTTGGCATGCTCATGGCGTGCTCATGTAAGTTGTGGCAATGCTGTGTTTAAGTGTGATCCAACCAATGGCAGTGCCATGCATTCTTTGAACTCTCAACATACTGTAGCCTGGGACAAGACCTCTGTTCTGCTTAAGTCCAAATGCCCTCCATGACAACCATCTTAGGGCATTAGAATCTCTCGTCATCAAACAGTTCGAGATGAAAGGAGTCCCTCTCATGAACATTGCATCCCTCAGCTACACAAACATCAACCTGCTGGTTAGGCCTGAACTTGGCACGGCCCTGGACAGAGAGTGAGCAGTCCAGTTCCACCAACAGATCAGTGGTCCTGCTGACGTGCGCGAGCGCGAGCGTTCAAATTTGGATTCGACTAAAGATGCTGTGATGTAAACAAACTTTTTCGTGGTTTTGGCGTTATTCTGAAGAAGGAGATTGGAGTTCTCCAAAAATTTAATTGTTGAACTGTGTTTGTTCTACGTTGGTGTATTGTGTCATTGTTTTGGAGAAGATCCTAGGAACTTCTGATTGGAATTACTTAGAAAAAATTGTCCTTCTCAGCTTTTGGCACTATGGCTTTGCCTGGGAATGCATCAACCTTCCAAACATGGGTTGCTAAGTATGTGTGCGTCCCTTTGTAACTCCAGCGATTTAAAACGGCTTGCATACTGGTGCAAAAGCCAATGCTAGGCGTCGACCTTTCATCACTTCACCACAACCGTTCAATCCTGAATCTTATTGTAAGGTTCACGTCTCCCACCTTGGGCCTAATTGGACCAATTATGACGTAATCATCTGTAATTGCGACCAAATTACGGTATTCCAATGGAACAAAAAAGAAAGAACTGTTGCCAGCAAGCGAACGTGGGTTTTTTATACTTTTGCTATGCAAAATCCTCGTGTATTCGATAGCTGGTGACTGTTGCCATTGGTGTGGTTGGAAATAGACTTTATAAGAGGAGAGCTTTTGTCACCAAACCAGGTCATTTATGCAAGGCAGGTGGCAAGAACAGATGCAACAACTGTCTTGTCGGACAAAATCGTTTGTTTCATTGGCATGAGTGTCGCCCTTGTAAAGATTAATGTGAGATGTAAGAACTAAAACAAATTCATTTGAACATCAAGCAGTGATTCATTGATTTTACACTGTGTTTTCACATCTTGGCCGAGCTTTGGTCCCCTACTCGACCAGGGCACGAAACTCAAGTCCGTATTTTAACGCAAGGTTTAAACACTGCAATTGCTGAGCAACAGTAACGAAATGGAGGGATAGAAAAATGAGATGATGGGGAGAGGGAATGGAAGAACTTAGAAGCGTCAAGAATATTGTAGATCAACGTGAACTAAACCCGGGCCCTAGCCCAGACTTTAGCTGAAATCAGTTTTCCTTGGGCCGCAAGTCGGGATGAAAAGAGTGGAGGAGCAATAATCCTAATAATCCTTCAGTCCAATTAGTCCTCACAATGTTGCTTTTAAATTGTATTGCATACTATTTTTTTCTATGACCTGCAAGTTAGCCAATGTTTAAATAATAATGGAAATCTTACTTCATGCGTCCACCTTGGAAAAATGGAATTTGAAGTATTCCGGCAGGAAAATCTGAAAATTATAGCAAGGATGACTCACTATCAGATTTCAAATATTAAACACTGCACAGGTAAAGACGAAGAGGTGTAAAGAAAATAAGTTAATATAAATGCCCTAGTATTAATAAAAGTAGCCGAGTGTTCGTTTGGGCAAAAGTAGGCTATTTTGTGCAAGCTAAAATTACAGCTTGTAATTCGTAGCCTAAAATTACAAGATGGTTCATATTTTGATTGTATCGAGTCGTAGCAAAACAGTTCGTCACACAATTGTTTCTCAGAATGAATACTTTATCTCACTGTTATGGATTAACAACACTGCACTTGTTACAAAAAGGTTTTGGATCTCGTAGCTTGACAACAAACATTACTATGGCAACAAAAGTATAGCGATCACGCTGCGGCTAGCTACTAGTTTCTACAGCGAGTGTGCTACGTAAATGAGGCTTTAATTCTTATTTAAAAGATGACAACATGTTAAAATCGTTTGAAATACTTACTGATGTTATTCAGTTCGGGAACGTAGTAAGCATTTACTGTCCCAGGAGTCATAAACCATCTATTGCAAAAAAAGAAATGTTAATGAATATAATGTACTGTAAACTACATACATTTACTAAAACGACACGAGTAAAAAAAAAAAAAAACTGTGAAATGAATTGCAACTATGACAATCTCTTCACTATCCGAGACAAAACGGTAACACTTATTTGCTATAAAATTCGCAGTCACGTAGCCGAGGCCAATATTTAAGAACGTCATACTAAACAGGACAAACCATCCTATTTTGAATTACAGAACACAGCAGACTTACAATTTTACAAGTTGGTCACCAATACCAACTTGGTTAATTGTCTTTTGGGCAATACTTGAGTGGACCAGTCTGGGTTACCTCTAATTCTGGTCCACCCATAATGATGACCTATAAAGTGAGCCGATGACCCACCAAAACAACTCTGAGCACACCCCAACCTACAGGTAATGGACCGCCATGGATAAAACTTTTACGAATCATGTATTTCTCCTTCTCAGGAGTCGTAATAGTATGTTGTGAATAACGATGCGTTTGCTGTCCTCGACTTCTCGTCCTAAAAGCAGTAAAAACACCATCAAAATTTACGATTGATCCCATTAAGTCAAAAACTTTTGTTTTCTATGGTGTCTCAAGGGGCAGTCAGTAGAATCATGATGACAAAGATACTTAGGCTTGGCTTCACAACATTTTTCTTTTAAAACTAGGAAACGGGCTTTGGGCCTATTGTAGGCAGAGCGAATGAAAATTTATTTTAAATTTGTATTTTCTTTCATTTTAATAACTTTGTAATACTTGCTAACGTTCTTTAAAAATTTGGGTGCAATACTCAGTCGGCTGCATTTGGGCTTTTTGCCTTTAGGTGTCAAGTTCTTTGGTGGTCTTTTTCACATTTTTATTTTTTATTTTAGGTAGACCTAAGCTACGTTTCATATTAATTTTAAGAGGCTTTCGTTTGCTCCCACATTTAGTTTCTTTTTCGCTATTTGCAGCCTCTTTCCACCATTCGCAGCCGCCTGACAATAAAATTCCATGTAGCCGCCGCTGATTAACCTGGAAAAAAACATGCCACTATCAATACTGCTTACATTGCTTATATTTATTGCAGAGGATCTTCCTAGATTTAAAATATTAATAATAAAGCGTTTAACTGCAAGCAAAAGTACCTAAAGTACTTTACAGGTAGACCCTCATATACAGCAGCTAATATTTCAAACAAGGTGAGCTGTAAGATAACTTATAAAGACGAGTATGAGATCGTAATGATGGTATCGAAGCTACTCGTCTCTCAATATTATTAGTGGTCACGTGAAAAAAAACTAACCAACTACTTTTTTGGCATGAGTGTACAATGAGGAAATGCTAATTCAAATCAGCCCGCCCGTCAGTCTGAAACCTTCCACCACAAAAGTGTGGGGTTATTCAGCTTGTTTGGTACCCTTACTGAAGACCAAATCTTTGTAACTTTCTTAATGTTTGCAAACAGCTACATGAGTAATATGCCCCAATGGCAAGTTAGGAGTGTGGCATCAGTCGGTGGATGTGCCTTAGTAGTGGAAATGGTTTAGAATACAAAAAATGATGACATAGAAACTCTGGCTTTAAACCCTCTTAAAAACAGTAAAACGATTCAATCAAGTATTCTTCTGAACCTCCCGTAAGTTCTAAGATCCTCATTTATTAGCCAATCGTGAAGGAGAAGACCATTTGAAGTTATGAACCTACACACGTAAATTGAGGACACATGCGATATTGTAGGTATACTCAAAAGCTTTATTTCTCGACATGGAACCTCAGGCAGTGCATAATCAGAATTGTATGAGGGCAGTTTAATCTTTTTAAAGCCTCCACCAATCAGAACTACGAAGAATGACTTTCCATATGTGTATTAGACAAAGAGCAACTGAGTAATTGTTTCCAATTGTTCATTATGTTGAACCCATAAAATCATTTTATGACACCCACACCAGCACTAAAGACAGACTGTGGATGCAAACTCTGTTTGTGCACTCTATTTACTGTTCTGAAGGGATGCTTCAGGTAGCCCATGCTACATATACGCTGTTTGCTTGTGCGCTTAATCAGCTTATGCTTACTACATGAGATCTTTGAGAATTTTTAGTGATTGGAAGGAAAAATAGGATGTTAGATGCTCGATAAGATTTTAAGCTACGTTTCAGAAAACCAGCTTGACTTTTTGTTCAAGTTAGCACTGCAGGTTCCATTCAAATACACCCAGTTAAATTCAGTTAAAAGACAGCTAGTGAGGCAATCGCACAATTTCTCACTCGGCCAATAATTTAGTGTTGATTATTTTTGTGGAGTCGTAAAAACTTCGAGCAATAATTTGGCAAAATTGTGCTTACACCTTTTCCCCCATCCCGCTTGTTTATGGAAAATGCAAACAATAAAAAAATTGTGTTACATAAATTAAGTATTCAATTTTCTGGCCAATCTATTCTTAAGTAATGTAGATATGAATGCATAAGACTACTAATAAAGAACAGCTCATCTTGTACAACGGTTTCTTGATCTGCCGAAGAGATGAAATATTGCTAATGATGAAGCGCTTATCGCATGCAAAGTTTTCTTTATTTGTTAGGTAGTAGAGATGATGGAGATATCATTAAATGGTGAATAGCATAAAGAGGGAGATGATAAATATATTACTAAGAGCTTATGTAATCATACTTTTAATTGCAAGACCTTTGCAGTTTTCTAAAATCGAGACTTACCAGCATGAATTAGACACCACGTCGAAACGAGGTTAAGATTCAAAACAGAGATATGGAGACAATAGCAGAGTTGTGTCGTTGAATCCCTAAGAATACAGTTTGCCAGATTTAGAGTTAAAAATCGCTTACATAGACTTGTCAACAGGTTGGTCTCTTAATGAATGGAGCGATCTCCAAACTTCTGCACTGGCGGCTGAATTCAGATTGGCTGCGTGATCTTCTGAACTGATTGTTACCTAGACAAGTAAGAAACAGTTATTTAACAAATAATGGTTATATCTATGATCTCAACAGTTAGCAGAATTTTGTAGTAAACTCCAAATGGCATTAAGTTTTATATATATTATAAATACTTTTAATATTTTCAAATATTTAAGTTGGAATCAGCGAATAATGACCAACGCAGCATAGCAGCATTTCGAAACAACAATTTGTCAACCATTAATAAGTTTGGATCAACCGCTAATTAGGAATACTCGGATGTACATTTCATCCTAAATAGAATTGTGTCTTTCACTTATTATGAACACTTCTTCTTTGTGACAAATAAAGTTGTAATTGTTTAGTTGGTGTGTGGTTGCTTGTTTTGCACTCTCCGAGGTAGTTGTTGGTTGAGTGCCATTAAAAAATCATGATTGAATTTACTTAAACTTAATGAAAAATAGTTATCTCGTGGAGGACCATAACAAACTAGGCCAGTAGTTTGAGCCTTCTTCTGCGACAAATATCCACCACTAAATGGTTTTCGTGCAGCTGTGTTTGTAACAGCTCCCAAGGATTGAAGGCAGCCTTTCAGTCCACAGAAGCAGTTAACAGAAAAACGTCAGAATAAAACAACTTATTTGCGTTCAGGGTAAAAGTAGAACTATAAGGTTTTTTACGGCCATAATTTCAATACCGACGTCGACAAGGAAAACTCACGAACATATTTTTTAAGCACAATTTTTACTCGGTTCTGACATTCCTTTGGCAGCCAGCGAATTGAGAAATTTTCCAGCAGCCAACAACAAGAGTAGGACACGTGCATTTGTTCTGCAACACTACAACGTTTTCATACTGATAAAGGATTTATCATACATCTTTTATACAATGAAAAATATGTACGTAAGAAAGGTAACAGCGGTAAAAATTTGTATTTTAACAGAGCCAGGCTTGGGTAAATTGCTTTTAAATGTAATTAATTAAAATTACAATTACAACGGCCTAATGTAACTACAATTACTTTAACCCTGTTCCCATTCAATTACAAATTAGGAAGCAAAAACTAACTCGATTGACGCTTAAGATAAGGTTTAATTGATCCAAAATCAAAACAGCAAAGGAACACAAATTAACTTTCCTGCAAGATTTCAGATACTGCAGTGTTGCTGTACTGTTTAGTCCACGTGAAACCTTACTGCTGTATTCAAATGTTTTTACCAATTTTACTTTTGCACACGATACATCGCAAGAGAATATTTAAAAACTAATCGTCTTCATGTACTTAGCGCAGCTCTGCAGGTAATTCATGGTTCGTGCAAGTCTTTAAAAGCCAGAAAATGTCTTGGAAAAAAATAATGAAATTTTATACCAGGAAGAGTGCTTGAAAATCTTGAAAAACGATATATGTATCATCAGTAGGGTGATTAACGGAAAGTGGAACACGTGAATGAAAAAATAGTAGTCGAGCGTGTAGGGTGTATAATGGTTGGATACACCAGTAAGGTTTCACGTGGACTAAAAAGTTCAGCAACACTGCAGTATCCAAAACCTTACAGGAAAGTTTATTTGTGTTTTTCTTCGGATTAGTTAAACCTTACCTTAAGCATCAAACGAGTTCATTTTTGTTATCTAATTCGTGCTATTTTGGCGTCCCAAGCAGTTTAGATTAGCTTGATTTAATTGTTTTCTATCTTTATCAATTAGGTTTGTACAAACCAATATGGACACAAACCCTTTAATTTTAGCAAATAATTTTATCTGTACAGAGCGTAGTAGAAACGTGTCGTGTCAAAAAGCAGCAGCTAAAAATGAAAATATCGATTCCAGCTCAAATCCAGATCTTCGATATGACAAATCGGGGATTAATAAAAGTTTGGACACATGTTCACCAAGTCCAAAAAAAAAAAATGAAGCATTCAAATTTCACCTTTAACATAGGAGGTTGAGGTCAAACTTACGGTAAAGGCTAATACAATCGCAAAATTACAATTACAATTTAACAAAAAAAAATCTCGTATCAGAAAAACAAAAGGAGCCGTATGTAAATGACGTATCACAATAGGGATGGAGGAGGGGTCACTAAATTTATGACGTAACACAAACTGAGGTTTTTACCAAGCGTAGAAATAACTTCCAAATGGGTTAAGAATAAAAAAAAAGTCGTTAGATATTTTCGGACAACAGAGTACCAAGAAGCGAATAAATACCATATGCACAGGACATGGGAGTAGCTAATGTTGTAACTTTGCATATTCCACCATTTGCATGGCCGTCTACGAAAAAAGTAGTATGCTTCAGTCAGCTCCTTGCTCACGTCAGTTGATTAAACATCGCTAAAATCTTTTTTTAATAAAGCAGTACTAAAACCCTGGCATGTGCGAGAACAAAATGCGAGAAGTCAAGAGGCAAAATCCTCAATTTCTACTCCAGTTGGCCTTGACTCGAGAAACAAAATTCCTTCCTAGTTTTAAGTTCGTTTAAACGCTTGTTCTTGCAAAATGACGCAAGCTTGGATTCTCAGTAAAAATGATAGTTTTCACACATTAGGTAGAAACCTACTCAGCTTAATTCATTAACGAACATCTTCCACACAAGTAAAAATGGACACTAGTTGAACAAGTGGCCACATGGAGTAAGGACTCAGTTCGAACGGTGGAACGAAAGGTAGAATTGTGTTGGACACTCATGTCACTGCTAATAGGACCAACTTTTCAACCTAGGCATAATTTTTCCAAATTTTCTCCCCCACCCCATCCATAACAAAGAGGGAGAGGGTGAGTTCGACGTTAGAAAAAAATAAATACTACCATAACCACCAATTGTAACTACAACTACTTTACTATTTTTTTTCCTAATTACAATTACAGCAAAATTGTAATTGATAAAACTAAATTACAATTATTTTTTTCAATTACCCAAGCCTGGTGGGAGCATTTTCTACTTTTTCTGTGAACGAAATGATCGTGCAATTATTATTTATGATTTTGTGTAGAAAAGCAACAATACCATGGAACCTCTTAATTTCAAGATGAAATAATCCTACAATAAGACTTTTTTAACCTATAACGAAAAATAAAAGGGTAAAGAAACGAAATTAGCTGTATAGCAAATAGCAATAAACAGAGAAACGCTATGAATCTAACATTGTCAACGGCTAAGGATTACATATAAGTGTCGACGAATTCAGGGAATGAATACCGGTTTTTTAATTTGGCCTGCAATGCACTACAACCCTAACTCGCCCCTATCATGATCGATGCTTGACATTTGAATTAACTGCTGTATACAACAAACTGACGACAGGGGGCACCTGAACTGCAGACCTCCAATCCTGGAAAAACACGCAATAGGTGACAACAAGGTTAAAGATACGAAAATAGCAGTAACTATTAGCAAGAATTTATTGGGTTTGGGAGGAGAATTTGTAACTCTAAAAAGTCACTATTTAAACATGTTAGATTCGTCCCCATTAGTTCAGTCCGAGTTTTCAGAGGGCGCCACGTGTTCCATCTGGTAATTTTTGCTAATTTGTTACCCCAAATCTAAGAAACTAAATTACAACAAA
>JAHWFP010198801.1:88612-156341 GCA_023313725.1 Lithobius niger | reverse complement strand
TTTACAATGAGAACGAAGAAAAGATGGCAGCTTCATCGCCCGATTTCCTGTTTGCAGCAGAAGCGACTAACGCTTTGGCGGAGGACAATTCGTTGGGTTCCTTGCTAAAGCCCCAGAGTCTGGATCAAGATGGTGTACCCCGGAGGAAAGGAAGGGGAAAAAGACACAAAAAAGAAAAACGAAAAGAAAAACAAAGAGGCATTGGCAAAAAATATGGCACAATCTCATCAAGATAAGTCGTGGAAAGCAGTTTCTGAATGTGCGATTAACGGGTCGGCCCAGGGTGTGACCGGTTCCCATTTTGTGCACGACCAAGAGCCAATTCCTTGTCACCATGACCCACATTCGGGCAACCAGGTGTACGATGTAGGAAATATTCGTCACCACGATCCACGGTTGGGGAACCTGGTGTACAATAAAGGAATTGGTTGTCAGCATGACCTACGGTATGGCAACCTGGTGTACGATGTCGAGAAAGTACATCGCCAATCTTGGACTGGCAGGTGTGGGGAATTGATTGATTCTACTGGTGTTGATCGACGACAGTGTCGATCTCCCTTAAAGTGTAGTAAGCACTGTGGTTTTGGCGACGAGCAAGTTTTGTCTGAAGAACATTGTCGTTACTTGTCTTCAACTGCTTTGCCAAGGGAGTTTCTGCGGTTTTAGCCATTGAACGATTCGCTTTTGTGTGTTGGGGGGAGGATCACACTCACCAGCCATCCCCTCCCCCTCCAACTCAAACTCCAGGTCGGCTTCTCGGTTGAGGTTTCAAGATGATGATTATGATGAAGACTATGATGATGGCTCTTCATTGAAGATATTCACCAAGGGTCTGAGCCATTACATGCCAGTGAGTTTTTCAAGGAACGCCCTGCTGTGGCTGTGAATTCTGAGAACCTGCACATGGAAACTTTTGCCAACATGGAAGATTATCTCTACGTTCCACTCGACCTAACCTAGTTTCAAGTCACGCATAGACAAGTGCTGAATTTAGAGGACTTAACACGGAAAAACGAATTGCCGCTTTCTTTGGTCTCTCCCCTTCCTCCCCATGACCCAAGAAGGGAAATTTTTCTTCAGCCATTCTGGATGTAAGACACTGTCTTGTAACCATTATAGAACCTTACAGGAAGCTGAATTTCTTCCGGAGAAGTCGTTCATGGTATTAGATTGACGACTCACCACTCTGTCATTTGTGAAGGTCCCTTTGCATCAATTTGAAAAAGATGAGCATTTAGTATGTTGGAGTCTTCGGGCGGCCTCTCATTCAGGCCAGGCCTATTCTGCTTCAACTACTGCAGTGAACACTTATTTAGTGAACCAGTCTCGTTGGGTAAGAAATTGGGGGAGGGGGGGGGGAGTGGAGCACACAGGGCCCCACCCAAAAACAAAGAAAAACAAAACAAAAAAGTTAACTTTTTTAAATTGACGATATACATTCTCCTTATGTTGAACTAAGTCCATGTTGTTAGAAGCACCATGATATCAAGAAATAATCATCCGTTTTTACAAATGTGTCACAAAGCTAAATAAATTCCTCGGGAGTATGTGACAAAAGTATGCTCGAGAAGTCGGAGAGGGCAGTGTGATGTACCGTAAATGTTTCAAGTTTTAGGGATTCGCCCTGGACCCTGCTGGACATGCTTAACATGACTCCTCAGACCTCCTAGTTGGCTTTGTTTGGTCCCTTACGAAAAGGTTTCCTCCACTGATGTTCTTTCTGAGTGCTTTTGTTACAGCAAAGCAAAAAATTTGGTTTGGTAGGAGCATGATAGTGTGATAGTAAACAAGTCCATGATAGGAGTATTATAAAACCACAAGCACTACCTCTGGCTAAGTGGAACAAACCAACGAATCCCAACCGGTATAATTTTGTAACAAACTAATCAAAGAGAAATATTACGTTGGAATGCTTACCTTTCAGGTGGCTTATCGACACCAGTCATAGTCTTGGCATAAGCATTGTACAACTCTTCGGTTTTACTGCTGATGTGTTGCAGCTGTGGCAAAACATACCTCCATAACATGTAGTTGGCCAAAGTTCTAAAAGAGAAAAATGGTGCTAAATCATTTTGTCACTATATCGTTAACATTAATTATACAGGGTGCTCCAATAGCCCCAGATCACCGTAATAGATTTTTAATGGAGTAATTAATTTTATATATAACAGTGTTGGCAGGAGCAAAGATCAAAAGGCCCTCCCCCACCAAAAAAAAAGACTAAAAATGAATGAATGAAGATGGCAGTATGGGACTTCGCTTAAGGGAACTGGGTCAACAGATCTATCAGTTGGTATGGGGAAAGGTGTGCCCTCCTCCTTCACGAGGGGCAGCAAGTTTTCTTGTGGAAAGATGGGGTCAAGCAATACGTCAAGGTAAAGGTCTAAAAACAAAGAAATGATTGGGATTATAAACCGGTTGATTATCTCAATCCGGTTTAACACACCAGTACAAGTCTAGCTCTAACTGACTTAATAGAAATGTCAAGAAAAGGACAAAATAGTGTGTTTCAGTAACTTGTTAACGGTTTCATGGTCATTTTAGCAGACTTGCAACAACTCGTTTTGTCTGACTGTATATGTTCTTGGGCATTCAGTTGGAACTGTTTCTTGTAGGCTTCCCTGTTAGGAGAACACTTTTTTTTAGGGGGGCAGGGAGAGAGGTATTTCAATTTTACTGCTATTGGAGAACAATACCTTCGTTCATTTCTCTTGGTAAGCTTGTTAGTCAAACCGAATTTTCCTGAACTTTCTAATAAGTCAGAGCCAGACTTAAACTGCCGTGTTGAACTGGGTTGAGATAATCAATATTATCATTGTTTTAATACCCTTCTATTGATTTATAACCTCCCCCACCCCACTTTATTTTCCATTAAATTTGCAGCTGCCCCTTCACGTTTTTCCTAAGCATACGAGATTTCGTATTTCCACCTTCATAAAAAAAATAACAGAGCGATCTGCGACTGTTGGTAAACCCTTAATCTGTATAATGAAGTTAAACCAATAGCCTTACCTGTTGTCAGTTTTACTTAATAGTGGACCCAACTCTTGAATGTAATTCCAGTCCACTACAATGAGTGGTTCGCTTTCGTCTATATTCCATATATTCTGGAATACTTCCTTTGCCAGAGTCAACCATGGTACTCCTTCCTGTGAATATTTATTAAAACGTATTGATAGAGGGAAGAGAAATAAACGTGGATCGTTGATACAAGGTTTTAAACCTACTTTA
The DNA here is from genome assembly GCA_023313725.1 of Lithobius niger. Lineage (NCBI taxonomy): Eukaryota > Metazoa > Arthropoda > Chilopoda > Lithobiomorpha > Lithobiidae > Lithobius > Lithobius niger. The sequence goes on along the minus strand of JAHWFP010198801.1, from coordinate 153,110 downwards.
ATCATTACGACTGGTTACAAAATACTACAAAGTTAAACTGAAATTACCAAAGAGTAACGTAAGACATTTTATCTAGATCGCAGAAAGAGTGAAGCTCAAGGGATCATTCAGCTTATTTTATAGTGAATCGTTGCCAGGGAAACGGCTATAGGCTCATTCGTTTCACACTGCAGGAAAACTGTGGGATGTTCTAGCAGGGGAAGTCTTTAATTGCCCATGTACAGAAAGTGGACAAACTTCCTTGGTAACATACGTCAAGGCTAGCTGCTCCTGAAGTTACACTGTAAAATCTCTAGCCACACAACACCATAATGACAATATTCAAAACTGAATATCTAACACGTAGAAAACAGTTTCTCCAAATGGGTGGTCAGCACAAAACCTGCCTTGAGAAGAGAGAATTTGAAAATAGAACATCGAATTCTTGACTAAGCTATTTGCATATTCAAACAAGAAAGTGTACCCAAGTGCTTCCTCTCCTAACTATTCATCCACATCCGTTGTCTCTGTCAACTACCCGCAAAAGGATTAATACAGCATGACCCATAATGTAAACACCTTTGAAAATTTACCGAAAAAAGAATCACTCAACCTTCAAACGGATTTATCTACACACGTGTACCAACTCCTAAACATTCTCTACCTATTTCTCCCGGCACACCAGTAGTCGCCAACACCCCCAAAAAAAACACTACCCTCTTTTTAAATCGTTTAACCTACTTACAGGCTAAAGTTTACGTGCTAGCGACCTTTGCCCTAAAGCCTCTTCGAACAGTAGTAGCTAATTTGAGCCTTGAATTTGTCACCCTTTAATAAACTGGAGAGTATGGGGTACATTGCTAGTCAGAACTTTACTCACAATGCAAACCAACGGCTGTGGCTCAATTTAATGACTACTAAAACATAGCGTAAATTCTCTATTTGTTGCCAGGACCTCAATTGTAGCCGGTCTCTAATTGTAGCCAGGTGTTTCTCCATTCTTCAATTAGTAGCTGCCAGTCTCTAATTGTAGCCGGGTCTCTAGTTGTAGCCGGGTCAAAATGGCTTGATTTTGAAAACTTCTTATTAATTAATGGTTGTTGCCACGTTTAGGTTTACTAAAGCATAATGGTAAAAGCATTCATGTGATGTTATTTACCATTTTTAATGTCAGAAACATGTTCTACATGTATTGATCCCGTAAACATCCTTTCTACATTTGTAGTAGCCGCTCTCTAATTGTAGCCAGGTCAAAATGGCTTGATTTTTAACTAGTAGCCTGGGCTACAAAGAGGGGATTTACGGTACTTCAAATATCATTCTGTTTGTTGGTTAATAATCCATTGGTTCATAAGTTAAAGCTTTTTTTTTTAGATTTTGAAAAGTGTACACACATTTGTACGCTCACCTTGTGCATTTTCCTTATAGAAATTGGCAGTTGAAAGAGGCATACTGTAACGACAGTGTTCACTAAAACCATACCAGGCAACATTTCTGAAAATCCAACAGTTTTAACCTCAATTGATTCACTAGTTATTTTGTTCAGTTCATCCTCTCATTAATAATAATAATAATAATAAATATACATTTTCCACTAGAATGCGGATGGTTACCGGAAGGGTTGTAAGCCGCTAATACCGTACCAGGAGAAGAGGTGGATTGGCTCAATAAGGTCAATTTCCTTTGCGAGATGCGGTGACCATACCGGTGTTGCATTTTCAAGCAGTGGGCGCACAAAAACCTTAAACGCCCAAATTTTATTTTTCAAATTTCCAGACGTAAAACATCTATTTACCACAGCCAAACGCCGGAATGCCAATGCACTCACCTTTTGGCAGTGCAACGACAACTTCATGTCTTTGGTGAACCAAATGCCAAGATCTCGAATCTCGTTTACCTGCGGTAACACTATTTCATCCAGGGTATAGGGGTATCCCGGATTACTATTTCCAATGTGAAAAGTAAGACATTTTGCGATGGAAAGTGGCAGCTGCCAATTATTTGACCATAAATGTACCTCGGAAATTGCCTCCTCAAGGCATAAAGAAGTACTGTTTTTAAGATTATAAGACTATTTTCGGTAATAGATTTGATAAGCTGTATGGTTGTTCAAAGACCTATACATCTCTTGTTGAAGGTTGTCTACGAGGTTTTTTAAATCAAGAATAGGGTTCATAGTTCCTTCCATGGCAAGTGCGTCTATTGAAGGCTGGGGAGAAGGGGGTCATCATTCTACCATTTTGGACCTTAAGCCAGAGTCATTACTTCCTTCCGTCCATTTTAAATAATTCTCCCATCACCATAGCATAATAAAATGGCTGGATATTAATGTAATAAGTACAAGATACTGAATTAATGACTTTGTTGAAGAGGAAACTGTTTTGTCTACTGTACTGCTAGCAGTTGGTGTTTCTATCAAGATAAAAACTAATCAAGTGTTGTCTTGTCTTGTCTCTAAGATCCAGGACAGGATAATTTCGAGATCAAGAACAAGAATGATCATGTCAAGATCGAGACAATATTAACAATGAAGGTCGAAACTCGACTTTTCTCGATATAATTTTCTTTAGTTCATACTTAGATAATCCGTGTATGCCCTTAAATGTTAACAATATTGTTTACATTATTATTTACTCCAATGCACTGAAAATGCTTAGTATTCCACTGAATAGCCTAAGTGTCTAACATCAGTCCCATCAGTAGCTATGCTACACCAGCAGCAGTGCAATGACAAACCTAACGTATGATACTTGTGTCATGTGTTCCACTGGTGCTGATGCCATTTTCTCCCTGAAGGAATAAATTAGCGCCAAATTTAGCATTCCGTCCCTCATACAGTGACACACGTGACCAGTAATGTCCAATGCCATAGACGATTACTCTTCGATAACGGATGATTGTCACCATCACTACTGTGGATATTACACGAACTGATAAGAACATGTGTGTTGTGTTTACAATAACGTTAGAACAAATATACAAGAATTCACAACTTGGGCTAGGAACCGACATCAATGGCCAAGCCAAACAGATAAGGTTATTAACTTGCTATCACTTAAATCGCACAAATCGCTGTAAATAATATTAAGGAAAATTGGAAATTAGCCATTAGCAAAAATTATACACTAAATAACTTAGTTCAGTAAGCCACCTTTATGCACTTACGTTTCGTCAGAGTGGCATGACCCGGATTCGAAACGGCTACCCAGTTCGCCCCCCAGATCACTTGCATAGCGCCGTAACCACTATGGCCACATCCTCCACTGGCAGCCAGTGGAGGATGTGGCCATAGCGGTTAAGTCACTATGCAAGTGATCTGGGGCGAACTCAAGGGCGGCGCTAGGTCCGAATTTCCACCCGGGCACTGGCTGGGCACGCCTGTAATACCCTAGGCACGGATCTAGGAATAGATAGTGGAGGGAGTGGGGGCAAGACGACCTTTGAGAACCTTTTGAGGGGGGGGAGCAGACTATTTGTAGTTCGTCCAACCGACAGAGGTTAATTTTCCCGACTTTGACTTTTGATTGGCAGGGAGTGGGGGGATCGCATTACTCTACCCCCTTATTCTCGATCCTGATGCTATTAAGTGCTACTAAGCATAATATTTTTTTGTCGGGTAGGGAGCATGTTTTTTGTGTTCATATAAGCTTTCGTGTCTATAAGTTATATGAGGTAAATTTAAGACCTTCACCTTAAGTATGAAGTAAGTAATATACGTATAATTCATGGAACATTAGCGACCTCTAAAGGGGTGGGGGGGGGTAGACCTCCCCGGGTACAGTCCTCCCCCCATTGGTGGGTAGATTCTCTACTGATACTACTGTATCCTATTAAATTAGCAGTTCTAATGTCCAGTGGGCAAGCTAACAGAAAACACCGGCCAACAGGAAAAAATTCCCCCAAAACAGTCACTGTAACAATATTCATAAGCATATTAAAATGCTCTTGATTAACTAATCAAGAGCATTTTAACATGCTTATGAAAATTGTTACAGTTGCTGTTTTGGGGGAATTTTTTCCTGCTGTCCGGTGTTTTCTGTTATCTTGCCCACTGGACAATTAAACCTTTACCGTTACTATTAAAATGGTGTGTTTGTAAATGTGATTGAATTTTTAAAGGAAACACTTTCCAGCTACAACAATGCTGTGCGGGCAGAGGACGGCTCAAGAGTTGAAAACCTTAAAAAATGGTTGATATGTGGTTGAGAAGGTTACAGTATTGAAATTCCGCTCCTGACAGCATGACACAATACCACAAGGGCATACAATAACACAATAATTTTAATTTTCGAGAGGTAATTCCTGTCTTGGTCACCTACAAAAACAACGTATACACAATGAGAATGTATCCTTTGTGTAATGATCCTTTTCAACCTTTTCACGAACCTTTTCAACAAATAACTTGATAACTGAAAATTTTTGCCAGGGCACGGACCCGGGCATTGTTATTTTTACCAGGGCACGTGCCCGGGTAGGCCCGGGTCTGACACCGTCCCTGGGCGAACTGGGTAGCCCGTTCGAATCCGGGTCATGCCACTCCGACAAAACGTAAGTGCGTAAAGGTAGCTTAGTGAACTACGCTATTTAGAGTATAATTTTCGCTAATGGCCAATTTCCTATTTTCCTTACTATCACTTGTTGCAATGAACAGATTTTCGTGTAAGTTTGTATTTCTTGTCGTAGTTCGTTGCCCATTCAAGTGAAAACGTTGTTTGTGACTATGTACGGTACAATTAGGGTCCATAAACAAAAAAGATGGTTTTAGAGGCTTTTAGCTACTTGCAAAAATACACCCATTAAAACAACTGCGTCCAATTTTGTGAGCTTGTCCCTCCTATTCTTTCAACTTTCCCACACATAACCTGTTATTATTACTGGTAATGGTAGAAATTGATTACACCTTCTCCTTAACGTTTATATTAATGGGAGCTTCATAATTCCAGTGAGCACTAGTTGAGGGCATATCAGGGGCATGATTCCAACATTAAAAATAACTTTTATAAATTAACATTTGCCTTGATTTAATTTGGCTGTATATGGACTCGAAGAAAATTGTGCTGAAAGGTACTGCAAGAAATCGCTTATTAAAACTGCAAATTAAAAAAAATTGTACAACTTTACTGGAAAAACAGTCGAGATACTGCAAGGCTTTCGAGACAAAACAAGACAAACTCGAAAATGTATTAAGCAATATTGCAAGAGTTAGAGTCGAGACAAGATCAAGAATAGTTATTTCTCATCGTCTCGTCGCTACAGAATCATTACTAATAGCTGAGTGAGACGCTTGGACTGGCCATGGTGCCATTACGCCTGGCACATGCAACCTTTAGCTGTCCTCATATGGGGGTACGTTTTTTTCCACTCCCGTGAAGAAAATAAATGCCGTATTTCGGATTGCATTCCTTCACGTGACCATTCCTTTCAGAAAGAACGCTCTCCTCATCTCCTTTACTTGAGTTTTGAACCCATATTCGTACCTCCCCTTCCCTCAAAACTATGGAAAATTAAACAAATATGGCATTCGTTGAAATATTAAATATGTTTTTAAATAACGCAGTTCGAATCCAGAATAGTGAGGTAGCTTAGTGATTCTATCAGGACACGTCGGACAAAAGCATGAATTTTTGTGTGTGGCCTAGTTAGTGTATGGGCAATAAGAAAATGGGCTGCTCCACGGAATCTGAAGTAGGCATCATTTACCAAAATAAGTTATTAGTAGCAAAACTACGTACAGGGATGCACTTTTCACGACCATTAATAAACCGATCAATATAATACGCTGAAAATTACTACAGCAGTTCTTATACATAATAACGTTCTATGAGAAAATCTCGAAAATCCAACAGGAAGTGAATACACAGCTCGCTTCCGGTAAATAGTCTTTATCACATAACTCCTAAACCGTTTAACGGACACCGTTAATAACAGTTAATCATTTAATAACAGTTGAATATCAAAAACAGCAAACTTTTCTGGTATTCAGACCCGAAGCCTACTTGGGGAGTTTACTATGCTCCCTCAGATCCCTTGAGGCTGGAGGTAACATCACTTAATCAGACTTAAGTTTCTGGTAAAACACATGGCGCCCCTTTCAGGTCTTCAAAGGCACAGGTGCTTTACAAGTCTGTCCGACTTTGGAGTGGGGGGAGTGAAAAGATAGTTGTACAAAAAGTAGTCTTACACTGTACAGGTCAGTTATGTTGGCTTCCAATTTCGCAAATGTCAACTTGTTGTAAATTTTGTCTTTTTCTCGTTTGTCTTCTGGAGTCATTGATATCTAGAAAGGAAAAACATGAATAATTTTTATTAGATCTTGTCCAGAAATGCACCGTGAACACAAAAGAATCCTGCTTTATACTCCACAGCTATTTATTTCTATTTATTGATTTTATTTATTCATCTACCATATACAAGGTACAAGGATAGAGAGGAACATACGGGAGAACCATAGCCCCAGGGAATAGGAAATTAGGGCAACAGATTGTTCTCTGTATCTTGCCTGAATAATAGCTCCCTACAGCTCCGTACAGCAAGAATGGCTCCCTACAAGTTAGCATGCTTCAAAAACACCGCGAGGCCAAGTGTGAACCTTTTGCCATCACGGCAGGCTTGATGATTGTGACTTTGCCCCGGTATGTGCTGAACCCTCTTGATAGCCCCACAGTAAACGATGGTAAGCTCCTTTGCAGTTGCTTTTAAGAAGTTGACACAAGTTGCCATGCCATACAGGCCAGTTGCTCGGGTCTTCAGTAGCTCCAATTTGTAGTCTTTCTGAAGCAAAACTGAAAGTGTGAAACACGGATCTTTCTTAAGTGGCCATCGTCAAAAAGGTCGGCTGAAAGCTCCACTCCAAGATACCGAAAACTAGTAACCCACGATAGTGTGTGGGTAATCATTAGCAGGGGGTCCGTAAAATCATCACCCCCTGTTAAACACCATTCCAAATGATTTGTTGGCATTGAAGGTCAGGCCCTTGTCGTGTGTCAAGTTCACAAGCCGCCAGCAGAAACTGAAGTGCCCATCTGCTTGAGGCCAGCAGAACAATGTCGTTAGCGAGGTGACAATGTTCACGGCAGCACCATTTATCCTGCATCCAGTGGCCATTTCAGAAATACTGCCAATAGCTCCATTAAGTACCAGACAGAAGAGGAAGGGAGATAGGGAGGAAGGGAGATAATGGAATCGGAAAGGTGTCTTTCCCAGCTCACCTGAATGCCTTTTATAACAATTAGCGATAAAATCAGTAACGTACGAGAGAAGTCCTCTATGGCAAAGAGCTTGGAACACAGCGTTATGTGCCACCTTGTCAAAGGCTTTAGTCAAATCCACGAAGCAGGTATAAAACTGAGAACTTGCCCTATGGTATCTCCGAATGGTCTTTTTCACTGCATACACAACACAGCTAACAAGGTGGAGTGCTTCCTTTTAAACCTAAATTGCGCATCGTACGTGGAAGTCTGGGCTTTAATGCCCAGTCTTTACTGCCAAATGTTAGAAATACTTAGGTCCGTGTATCTTTCGTTGATTTTGAATAACCCTCTGATAGGACTTCAACCAGGTATGGAGCAGTTTATCAATGCTGTCTTTCGAATACAACGAGCAATTCCAACACCTGGGTTCATGGTGAAATAACAATCCCGACAATGCCTGTTACAACCTGTGCCCATCTGGAGTCAAACGATGTCTACAAGCCCCATATCCATAATAAAGTTGTTAACTTTGAGCAAACTTTACACCCGTCCAACTCCAACGAGTTCAAATTGAAAAAATGAACAATAGCTGGTGCCTATGATGTCACAATACAAGGTGGTGGAGTCACGTGGGAAAGGTGTGGGAGGTAGCGTGAAATTCGTCGTAATTACAGGAGTTTGGAGATTGAGCAAGATTCTAACCGAAATAGCTAAAAGATAATAAGCGTTTTTGAGTGATAGTGAAAATTGGTTGCTGCTCAAAAACAATACTAGTGACAGTAGAATTGTTTTCAATTTTAAAATGCATATGAATGCAAGTTTGGAGAATGGCAAAACGTATTGACATGTTTTGGAAAATCTTACAGCTAAGTAGATTAATGTTACGCAACTTCTTGGCAAATTTCTGCAAATTTCTGCCATTTTTGCTGTGCAGTCAAGAAAAAAATTATTGCGCAGAAAAAAGTTTTTTTTCACGTAATCATCAGTGTGCAACATGGAAGTTAAGATTTAGTAAATACGATGGTAGACATGGAAGCAGAAATTCATTTTACAAGGATACTAACTCTACCACTAACCATAACTTTGCATTAGAAACCAAGTTTTTGTTATCAATCACTACTACGCTTTAATGCAGGGAAGAAAGCAAGACATGTTATTAGTGCTTGTAGCAAAAACAAGAAAAAGTTCAATACAAAACAAAACCAAGAAAAGTCATCGTTCTCAACTTCATGGACTCCGAATTATTCAAAGTCATCTTGTAGTGGTAACCTTTGATAACACCTATCTGTAAGCTTTGTTGCAGGCATTAAAGCATTTTAATGTCAATTTGCTTCCTTCTTGACCCCTTGCACTGGCAGGTAAAATAGCAAATGTAATTTAGGCTATGAAACTGGCATTTATTTTATGAGAAATATTTAGACATTAAATTGTCGGCTCAGGACAGACTTGTTGAATGTCTTAATCTATTGATATCACTCGTTTGAAAGGACGAAACATTTACTTCTTGGCGGCCCTTTTACCAGTTTTTTTTTTATATGATATCACTTCTTTTTTCTTTTTTTTTACTAGTTGACTGGAATATTTTGTCTGAAGTATACTGACACTGAATTTGAGGTTACAACCATTTTTTTTTGTCGTTGTGATATTTTTGGTGTAACTCGCGAAACTTCAAGAGCCAATTTTTTATTTTAGGTGAGTGATTTAATAAATTTCATGAATTAAGGTGGACCTTTAGCCAACCATTAGCTAGATGCACATTTGCAATGTTATTGAGGATCAGTTCGTATTGAACACCAATTCAAAGACATTCTAAATGTATTAATTTTTGTCACGTGGGCTGCTGCTGTCGAGTTCCACCCAAATCGAGGGTCTGTATGGCTTTATTTTTACCCGCGAACTTTGAAATGTGCCAACATTTTTCTTCAAGATCTAAGACACCAACGCTCTGGCATCGCGCTGTATAGCAACAATAATGTGTGCGACAATTCTAAATGCTGATGACTGTTGTATTATTTGGCGTGACACACTAGCGTGTGTCTAGATTCCCCCTTAAATTTCTATTCCTATTCCTCAGACTCTGGCATCTAACGCTGCTCCACTTTTCGTTTATAAATTGGAATGCTATGTATTTAGAGAAAGGAAAAGTGAGAGATATAGATGACTGAAGAAGAGGAGTCCAACCCCAAGAAAGGTGTCAGAAGAAAATGACAAAATCTGAAGTGAAATGAAAATGACATCCTACAAGTGTAATACTTACTTTTGCAATGTTAGTTTCAAAATCTAACATTTCATTCACTTGTAGCGTTATATTATCTGCTGGCACTGTTCCATTGGCAAAATATGAAGCTACTCCAATCGTAAGTTCTTTGTAGGCATCAATTTGAGTTGAGTAATTTAATGGTGAACGAAGAAAACTTTGTCCAAGTCCCAAGAGGGGTTGGTCGATCTGTCAATAAAAAATTATTGTTAGAACTCGTGTTAAAAAAAAATCTTCGACCGTTACCGGAAGTCTGGTGAGGACTGAATGGCACTGTTGCCTAAATACACACATGGAACACAATATACAAAGATGAGTTGGTTGCTTCGAATTATTGATAAACAAACTTAAGTCCGCATGTTAATAATGCAAACTAGACTGATAATCTCTGAAGTGAATCGGCTATTGTTGTTGTGTACTCTTTCTTTTATAACAGAGTGCATGCTGCCCACTGATGGCAGCCACGTAGCCCTCCAGATGAGGATGCCTATGAGTAACCAACGAGAGGGACAATTTAGATTGAGAAATCCAAGCGGAAAATCGATGTGAGCACGAGGCACTAAAGGGTCCTTCTCTTCCCGAAAATGCTAGGGGATGGCTGAGGCCTGGATAGACCACGGATCTCCCGAACAGATGGTGGTTGTGCTACCCCACACTCCACCTAAGTTCAAATGTTATGGTGTATACGTGCGACAGAGTACAAAGGTCCACCTCTTGCTTCGCACTTGATTCTCAAAACACTTAAAGGTGGTCCAGTTAACTAGTTCCGAAAGTTCGAAGATGCAAGTTGCGATGAGACTGTTATTTATTTTCTTCATTGAATAGTTGATGTACTGAAATTCTCGACAAAAGTAATTCTAAAGGTTGAATTTTTGTATTATAATTTACAGAGTTTTCGAAGCGTACATAAAAGGGCCACAAGCAGCTAATCATAAATCCTGCTACTGATTAAAAATAAAAAAAATAAATAAAAAAAATGGCAGAACTGTGTCGTGGCTTCTTTCAAGGTACTACTAGGTTTCCCACGCTTATTGACCAAGAGAATTAAAATCTGTGTAGGCTTATTGGTGGCATATCTTTAGCAAAAGTAACCAACGTCAACTTGGAATATTTTAGAGCCTTTTAAAACAAATTCAGGACGAATTGCAATGGTTTTTCTTAATCTACATACTTTATACTGTAAGCAATTGAGGCATTATCATCTAACAGAAACAGCAACAGCAGCAACGTTCAGAATCAAAACGTGTATCACCATTTCTTATCTTTTATGCTGACCTTGTCTACTTCCTCAAAGCCACTTGAGAAATAGCTTGCGTGCAGTATCTACTGCATTCCAAGTAAAGGGTAAATTAGACCGGCTATTTTAGATGTGTTAAGACACGTTGCCATCCTTACATGGTTTACCAGCTAGTAGAAAGTAATTAACTGTAAAGTATGATGGCAAATTACATAAAATGTTAATTTTAAGCTTGTTAGTCAATGAAACTCGGGACACGATTCTGGGTCAAATTGCTCTTCGTTTTCCTCTTTGTTCATGCTTGTCCCAACGTAAAATCTAAACCGCATCGGTTTGAAAATGCAATTTCAATTTTTCACTGGACACGCGCAAATTAAAATGAAAAATACCGCATTTTCATAAACAAAGTAACAGGCCCATACATAAGTTGTTGCGAAATGGCCTGTCTAACATATTAACAGATTATTGTACACTTTAGGATGCAGCGTGTTGTAAGGGTCCAACTCGCTCGAATCAACAATAAAATTTAAAACAATTATGTTAGAAACAATTTGATTAGAAACCAGTGGTGATGGTGGTCGAGTGGAGACCAAGCAAGCTTATTTGAAAAAAGAATCTAATCTGTTCGGCAACCAGTCAGTACTAACAAGGCCATGCAGCCAGTGCCAACCAGGATAGTGTGAAAGACTGCCAGTCTCCTTCAGTACTTACCAGATCTCTTCTGACCTGGTCTGGAGAATATGTCGGCCCTGAACACGACTGAATGCTTCCTGGTTCGAATCCCCTGGCTTCTATCTATCCTTACTCACCTGCTAAATTCTAGCAGGTTCAAAACTGAGATGGTTCATTTTTGAGTAAACCAGCATTAGATTGCGTCATATGGCTCAATAAAACATTTTTTACGAATCATAGGACAACCAAAACATTCATATATGAGCGTGTTGGATCATTAGCATCGATTGAAATTACGTAGCGTGACTACTTACATAAATGATGTTTTTGCTGGTGTTCTTAGCATCGTACGAAACAAAAATGTTTGCAAGAGATGAAGAGTAGGCCAATGGCGTTGCTGGGGCACTTTTGAACGCAGCTTCCACCTTAATCCAGTCGAAATTACTCCCACTGCTGTCAATGTTGGCAATTGGCCAGCCTCCGTATGAGCTCAAAGTAGCCCTTACGTGTGGTTCAGTAAGCTCCCAAACTCTATCTGAAAAAAGGAATGTCATAAATTAAGATGCTATTCTTACCATTGTACAGCTCCTAAAAGTTCAACATGGCCGGTTCCATAGAAGTACAGGCTATTTTCTTAGCAAAGCCCAGCCTTCACTGTAGTATGGGCAAAAAATAAACTTTTAATAGTATTTGTTAGTGGTGTCGGACATGAATATCATAATTCTGCACACCGCAAGCCAGCGCCGACAGTGTAAAGCACTTCTTTATCCATTATGTGGTGGTGCCTGAAGTCGAAACTCAGTCCACTAAATGTTACAGAAACAGACTTGACAAATTTATGATTTTAATTCTTCTTGTTGCTTTTTTTTTATTTATCTGTGATGGAACACTTAAATGAGCAAGAGTTGAAATTACCTTGTTGCAAGCATGCCTTATACATTGATTTGGTCTTGTTAATAGCCTCAATTTCATTTTCCTGTGTTGGAGCTGAAAGAAGTTCTGCAATAAAAAAAAACAATAAACAATTATAAATGAACACGAATCCACACTTATAACAGTTATTGCAGTTATAGAAAAGGTTGACGAACATAAAGGCACATAACTCCCTCCGGTATATTTTAACAGTTTCACTCGATACATTACCGGAAATAGTTTTATATAAACTGATTTACCTTTCATTTGCTGGTCTAAGGGTACGATGCAGATGTCAGTAGTGGCGCGTGAATGTTATTAGGCTTGTTTTAAACGGCTCGGTCCGAGCGGTACTTAACTCCCGCCACATCGCTGGCAAGCCGCGGCCCTGGAGGAAGGATAATTAATCCTTCGCTCAAGTTTGCGACTTGGTCGTACGATGTGTCACGTTGCAGCGGCCCCGAAATGAGTATGACTAGTGTCGTAGCAATGCGCGCTGCGGTCGTTTGAACTATATTTTAGCGTAGGTGACGCAGAGTAAAGCGGCCAGAACGGAGGGATTTATGTGCCTTTAACTAAAAAATGGCACAAAACTTCTAATAAAACAGCTTTTGGGAAAGTAAAATTTAGGGCATACCAGACGAACGGCTTACATATGTGCATGCATTGCAAAAGTCGATTTGTTCTTTTCGTTGGTTATGGTTGCTTATTGTTCATCACCCCTTTTGTTTTTCTTCTTTAATGTTAGTTTAGCTTCACCATGCACCAACCATTATTCAGTTATCAAATTTTAACAACCGAATACAAACCGTTACCCCACTATCACACTTTATTCATCGAGCCAACAGTTATGCCATTATCAAACTTCATTTACCATGCACAATCCTAACCCATTTAGCAAACATCATCCACCGCACACTAACCATTATCCAACTATCATACTTAATTCAAAATGCAACGAGCGTTATTCTCTTTTTCACTGAGCGCTGGTCATTATCCCGCTATATTAAATTTCATTTGTCATATTTTGATGGTTATCCCGCTGTCGATCCAACATTCATCGACAATTGCCCCACTACCATACTTCATTCACTGAGCACCGACCATTATTCTCATATTAACACTTCATTCAGTGGGTACTGACATATCAGTCAGTCACACGTCATACTACAACTAAACCGTATTCACCTATCTGACAGTAATCCTTCTGTATCATTTCATTCAGAGAGCCCCAGTCATTATTATATCGTCAAGTGAAGCTGCTTCAGCTGCCTGTCATTTCATATGGCAAACTTCATTCACTGTGCCCCAAGCGGTATATCATTAAGTGAGTGAAGCTATTTCAGATGCCCTTTATTCCATCCAACTTCATTCACTGAGCCCCAAGTGTTATCTTATATCAGTATGTGAGTGAAGCTATTCAGATGTCCTTTATTCCATCCAACTTCATTCACTGAGCCCCAAGTGTTATCTTGTATCATTAAGTGAGTGAAGCTATTTCAGATGCCCTTTATTCCATCCAACTTCATTCACCAATCCTTATCATTAAGTATATCATTATCCTAAGTGAAGCTGCTTTAACTGCCCGTGATTATATCAAAATTCATTGACTGATCCTAACCGTACATCATAAAGCAAAGTGTCTTCAACCACCCCTTATTCAACAGTAGTCTATCAAAAGTACCCATCTACTTTCCCGCTGACCTTTCCTGCCTGGTCTCTTCAAAAAGTCCATGCCCATACCGTTATAAGCTAATAGTGTTAAATGACTGTCGGTTTGATGGTAAAATAGCTCATTTCAAAAACTTTTTCCATCTTTTCGCCACCTTTCTGACACCATTGTTATGTTCGTTGGTGGGAATGTTCAGTTCATCTTGTTCATCATTTCAGGTTTCATAGAACTTGTGATGACAGGCAGTTTAAATTAGTGCAGTAACATGATAGCTGAATAACATGAATCTGCAGTAGATTGCACTCATCTAATTCCACACTACGAGGTTGCTTTTCCAGTATCCGAAACCAACATCACTGAAAATTAATTAGCCTGGCTTTCAAACTTCCTATCGACTAGATGGACTAAAATGTTTTAATTATTCTTTTTAGATTTGGTGTAACGTGATGTACGAGAAGTATCTTTTCCAGTACAAATACTCAAGTCTGTGATCTTAAGCACTTTAAACGAAGGTCTGCATGACTTCCTCCCGTTAAGGAAGTCCTTCCCCTTACATGTGTTTTATCAACATTTCAAGCCATACCCCATAAAGTCTTCATAAGCTATATAACTTACCTTTGTACACTTTTTTTACTTTTTCATCAAGGAGATCAAAATTCCCATATCTTTCTTTATCGTCGGGAATTGGATTATTTGTGATCCAATTTCCACATGCAAAAGTGAAGAAGTCCTCACATGGATCTACTGTTGAATTCATTCCATTCAAAATGAAAGCAGCTGTAAAGTAAAAAAAAAAAAAAGAGCCTTATAAAGAGAAACAAATTTGTTTCATTTCAGTTAAATGGTGTTTCCCTAGTTGGTCTTCCTTTTAATTTTACAAATAGTTGTTAAAAAAGACAAAATAAATTTATTTCCAGTTTTAAGTAATGTTGAATGAATGAATGAAAAACTAAAAGAGATATCAAATTGGCAACTAAATCATAAGAAAGCTAATTTGGCAAAGTTTAAAAAAAAATCTGCACCATTATAAATCCTAATTCATAATGGTAAGAGTACATTTGAAATACATTTGCAATGCTGCACCTTAACATGCATCCTACTTACAGTAGCTTGTGATCCAATAATATGACAAATTATTGAGATAGGTAACATCACATATTCCTCTGGTTTAAAATTACCATTCCATAGCCACTTTTAAAATTTAAATTTAATTCTATCAGTGTTAAGTATTGAGGAATATTTGTGGCATTTGGTTTGTACGACAAACTGAAAGTTACAACAAATTTTAAGGGTTTTTTTGTCATTATATGTGAGACATTTTGTTCAAACGTTTGTTAAGACATTCAGACTCTTCGTTCAGAAATTAACAAAAGACATTTTTTTCATTTACCTGACTGCACGCAGTCCGGAGTTGTGCATACTGAATAGGAAATAAAAAGAAAAGAAATTAGTCAGCCATTTGAAACACATTCTGGGTTGTACGTCACTAAATGAAATAAATAAACAAGAGCATCAGATTTTCACGCTTAATCTACGAATATTGCTTAAAATGTTGCTTTTTAATAGTTTAACAGGCACAATAATAATTTTTAACAATATATTGTAATTATTATGTTATCATTACAGATTATCATTAGATGAAAAATGGATTTACCAAGGTTTTTGTAATAATTTCCAGGTAGGTGCAGTAAAAAAAAGACCTTGCAATAACCAGGGATGGTTAAATATACAGCTTACGTAGGGTTAATCCACTTATTGCTAGACGATTTCCGTATACCATTTTATTTTATCAGCGTAGCTTCTCGCGGTCTAATTTCAATGGTGCAGTTCAGTACTGAATCGAAGCGGTAAAACATACAGGGTGGTCCACAAAAAACTGACGACCCAAAATTTTTTAAATCCAACTTTTATAGTTAGCACTCCTCAGAACCAGGAGAGGACAACAATTTTCCCGTTTCATTCGATTTGCTAAAAAATTTTGGTCATCAGTTTTTTGTGGACCACCCTGTATTCACGTTTAAAAAAAAATCATCTGCTTCTTACGAAGATCTCGCAGATAAATAATGCATATCTGGGGTAATCCTATAAACATTGTGTGATGTACAACAGTAATACCAAACGTGTTCAACTGTGCTCCAAACTGTAGGCTTAAAAGTAAAAAAGGCCAGACTACTTTCTCGAAGATGGCACTCACTATATAATATTGACACGTGAGGAGACAGCCAAACAGTGAAACGATATACACACTCAGGAGGCAGCTTCACCTATCTTCCCGTTAGAGATAATTTATTGGCATATAGCTATCCCAAAGCCAAAGCAGGGGTTGTTTTCACCAATGGCGGAGTTCAGTTCTCCAAACTGTTTTAATGCTCACACCCTTTCAGTATATTCCATTTTGATCGAATACAACAAGAACAATTAAATATTCATAGGTAGGGTAAACTGACTTTATGCTAGACACAAGTTTTGTACACAAGTTTTCATCAGCGAGACTGCTTGAAAGGTGATGTCAGCACGTTTTATTATTGACATTTAACGTGCAATTGCCATAGAACACATTTGAAGGTTGACATCGAAAAAAAAAACATTTCTAGCAAAGATACCACAGACAAATAATGCACGACGTTAGAAACCTATATGATGCTGGCAGAAAGACACAAGAATACAGCAAAATGCTGAGTGATCGAGGAGTGATGATAAAAGAACTCGACTAAACGGACAATTTTGTCCGTCTTTCTTCTCTCTTGTATGTCCTGTCTTTCTGTTTACGACACACTATCGTTTGAAAATCTGGTCCATATCCCTTTAGATTTTGTGACATTCTACTTGTTACACAGCATATTCAAAAATGGAAGTGGTACAGGGTATCCACAAATTATTCACCCCATAAAGAAAGTAAATACACAAAAAAAGCGAAAAAAGGTATTGAAAAACAGTAAATTGCCAACTGCTTATTAACTCAAAAAGTTTTTTTTTTATAAAATGCATCCCTGGTACAAGCGTCGTTTCTTTTCTGTTTCCAATTTTCGATTTAAAAATGGCGACCGTCATGGAAAAAAGCAAAGTGCGTGTTTGGTTTTGGGAAGCAAGTCCCTTGTAACGGTCCAGAGATGAACAGAGCTGAATTTAACTAAGATCCACCAACCAAACAATGGATTAAAAGGCGGCTGAAGGTAACTAGTGTACAGGAATTACGGGACAGAATCGCCCAGATAATAACACGGTATCAGCAGAAAAGCTTAAAAACGTTTCGGGAGAAATTCATTTTCGTATGGATATTCCCCGAGAATTGGCACTTTACTGTTTTTTTCAAAATAGGTCGTTTTTTTTTTTTTATTTGTAATACCTTTATCGGGGGAATAATTAGTGGACACCCTGCACTTTAAATAATTTCGAAGATATTCGTTATTCCAAAGCAATGATGGAGCCACTTTTAGATTAGCTGTCCGGGCAATGCGTTATTAGGACAGCAAAGAGGATATCTTCTTCTCGTCACTGTAAGCAAAAGGCAGCTTGCCAACAATATAGAAAAAAAATAACCAAGTTACAATGCACAACGGGAACATTGCAAGAGGAGTCGCTGGGGATTCCAACAATGTAAGCAACACAGCCAAGTGGTAGATTCTATTATGCTCCAACCCAAGAGGACACAGAATCTAATCCCACTGCTAACCGATCCCAAAAGTCATCTGTGTGGCGAAAAGGATATGGAAGGAATGGCGCAGCAACAGATAGGTTATTTAAGTTCATACGTAAAGGAATCTGTCTTTAATTTAGGCCAATACTTCCTAAACACTGGAAGAAGTCAAACATATTGCAAACTTTTTACACACCTATTAGCGTCTTGAAGTACATTTACCCAATAATAATGGATATTTTTTTCACCACGGGTCATAAACCATGGCTTCGCAAATATAATAATGAGTTGTAAATATTAGTTAATGGCTCTTTTAGTCACTCAACCATGACACTTCCTCGTCGTTTTCGATCAGGTTTGATGTAAATAGTCATCAGTATTAATATCCATTCCAAAGAAAGGCAACGGTGGAAAATATTCTATTTTCTAAAGTAGTATTTTTATCGTGCAATTTTGTGCTTGCTTTGCAATTGTGAGATTTAATTTATTAATCTAATTTTTTTCCTAGCCTTTTAATCCAAACTTTTTTGGATTATCAGATGGATTACAAAACGCGCCATAGTCGCTGAAAAAATCGTGCCACTAGTGGCGTGTCTGAATCGACGGTACCTTTCACACAGCGCGATTTGGCTCACGAGACCTACAGACAAGGACAGAACGGTGCCACTGCGTGTTAAAGCACCAGTTAGAGCCCATACTTTTTACCTGGTCTGCACCTGGTTGCGATTTTTACGCCACAAACGCCAAAAATTGTGTCTGTGATTATCAAGCGTTTTGTGGTCCGTCTGCATCCGACTTAATTCTTAACATACGTTTTCCACACAAGTAAAAGTGGACATAAGTTCGTTAACTGGCCATATGAGGTCAGGACTCAGCACGAACGGTGAAACATGGGGCGTTGGAGACTCATGGTTGGTGTCAATGGACAACCACTTCCATGTTATTTTATCACACCAAACTTGTGGGAGTCAGTGGCGCACACAATTTCGTTTTGGGGACGCAAAAATTTATTGAAAATGGAGTCCTAGATAATCAGCTTGAAAGTGTAGCACCTTGCACACCTAACCCTGTAAAACAACTAATGTGATCAGCAAAATTAGTGCCTTTGAATGCCTTACGTCCATTTGAGAATTGTTCATTTGCAACGTTTGTCTTAATTCCTCACTTTTATCAAATTTGGTGTTAATATCAGCAAAGAGGGGAAGATAACCCCCCCCCCCCCCGGCCCCTGCCCCTCTTGGGTGTGCCACTGGTAGAAGCAATCCGATACCGTTCATTAATTTCTTTTAAATAGTTAACAGTGTATTAGGTTATAACTTATTATTAATAATATCAAGGGTAATATGGATTACCCTTGATAATATACATGCCATGTCAACCAGTGATAACAGATGGACCGCAAAAGGATAATAAGAACAATAACGCTGTCAAAGTCAACAATAAACAGCGTTTGATTTATGCGTAATTTCACACTCTACTAGTGCATAAGGAAACGTATGAGCTGCAATAAAAAAAATAATGCTTCATTAGCATGCTCACGTGTTTATGATAAAATTGTTTACCGGTCACAGTAGGTGGTCACAAAATGCTGTTGACGCATTTTAATCTCTCAAAACTTTTCATTCTTATGAAAGCAAGTGTTATTGTCATCCATTTTTTTTTTGAACTTGGGTTACCTAATCAAAAGATAGCTGGCCCACACTTCACGTACATAAAATATTTCGTGGAAGAACTAACGAATGGCACAGCATATTATGTAAAATTGGCCTCGTTCCGTGTTGCTATCAAAACACAGCCAGAACTAAATGCTGCGACAAATATTCTGTAGTGCAACGATACAAGAATTTAACATAAAACGTAGTAAATGTTGGCCAAAATGGATTGGCCCTCTCGAACGAAACTTCGTAACAACCTCTCTTTTTTTCATGAATGGCTACTTTTACAGTACTATGAAAACAAATAGACATGCGCACCCGAAAACAAAAGTGTGAGGCCTCCCCGCCAAGCTTTTTCACAAACTGAAGTTGTGATATCAAATGCCAAGTTATCTCGCCAAGTTAATCCCACCCACCGAGTAATAGTTCGAATGTTCCCACATTCCAACTCGAATGTTGAATAAAAATTCGATAATTGGTTACAAAATTGTCAAGCATTTCATTCAACGTGCGAGATCTTAGTTGGCAGATTAACTTAGTTGGCGAAAAAGCTTGGTGGGAAATTGTAAGTTTTGTTTTGGGTTTTTTATCCGAATTGTTCTGTCATTCGTTTTTTCCCTGAGATGAGGTGACATGAGCAGCTGAATGAACTGAATTAGTATTAAACATTAACTGTTGAAGGTAGGAATTTGGTCGCTAGTAAAATGTGGGTTATGAAAAGGTAAAAGCGAGGGTAATCAAAATCAGCCCACAGTGACGTATGTGATGGGTTGCCAGATTCCCTGAATTTAACCACCTTAGTTTTTTATTAGTATGGCGGTGTGTTGCAAGTCACGACCGTTCAAATGCATAAGTTGCTATTAAATTACACTTCTGAATTGGTGTACTTACAGTATCTTATGTCAGTCTTAAACAACAGGTAGAACTAATATGCCTACATACCTGATATATCTGGTCTTGCAGCTGGGGTTGTTGGAGCTGAAAGTGATTAACACAGTAATTCAGTAACCAAATTGTCAATATACTTCCTGTTGTTGATAATAACTTGAGCTGACACAGTGATTTGTGGTGGCTGATGTTCCTTGCAAATGAATGTTAACAAAGAAATGAATACGACTCCTTTCTTAATTCCTTTGCACCGATCTTATTGTAGCAAAATGTTCCAGCATGGATCAATTTGGATCATTTCACAAATGTTTCCAGACACGTTTCTATTTAAAGCTGCACACAGTTGACTGAGAGCAACAACAAATTGCAGGATTGACGCAAATACACTGAAAGATGGTTTATGTGTCCAGTAGTAATTAGCACTTTGCCTTCCAGTTGACAGAAAAAAAATGAACGGTGAAATGCATTAAAGTGGATAAGAGGTGGCTGACAGCTGCGTTTAGAGTTGCACGAATTCGTCAACCACACACTTTATAAAACCTTTTCTCCTTGAAAAGCCAAAATGCTTGGCAATTTGAACTGCTCAGGACTTTCCAGCCACCACACATATAGTTTAGCAAAATCAGCAGACTACAGTGCACAGTCTATATCGAAGATGCAGATGAAATGGCGACAGTGTATTACTCACTACCTATGATTACTACTACACCACACATGGAGTTAGCGAACACACCAGACAACAGCTATACTCATCCTATGGAAGATGACGGAAAGTGGTGACAGGAGATTGTTCATATTCTGTGACAAACCATCACACATGTGCAGAGAACACAACAGAGACAGCATAGTCAGGACTTCACAAAGATGCAACAACTTAGTGACAAAACATTATTCAGTAATTCACAGTGTATGTAGCTACAACAGATAACAGTGCACTTTCTATGGAAGATGAAAATGACAGATAAAATGACGACAGCAAATGGTTTGCTACATGTGACTGACAAGCCCTCACACGACGGCTAACATGTGACCTTTTGCTCGTGCACTCCCTCCTACATCTCCAATGTGACATAAATTATGGTCGCTTCTTTGAAACACGAATTTACACTGTAACTAGGGAACACCCTCTCTAATTGATACAACCTAAAGCCACGTTGAACTATACAAAGTTTTTTTTCTCCTCTACAGTGTTGAGTGTGTGGAATGGTTTACCGTCGGACGTGATTTGGTACCAAATGCCGATGCTTTCAGGCGTGTCCTGGCACTAATATTGATTTTACTTGGGTTTTTTTTCTGTTATTACCTTGTTTTTTTTTCTTTTACTTTTGGTAAGGTGTTTTATTTTTAATCCTTCCCTATCCAGTCACATGTATGCGTGTGACAAAATTACAACGTTACAAATTGCAAATGATGTGTGAAGAAAAAACAACCGCAAATACAAATACAAAAAGCCACATTCTACTGAAGGTGTAACGTGGTTATAATAAGTTATCCACTACCAGTGATTAATAGTACACCACAAATGAAGTAACAACAAACACAGCCAATAACACACAATGCACATTCAATCACAGATGATATAGGTAAGTGATGATTGTATATTGTCCACTCTTCGTGGTTAACAGGCGATCATACATGTGCAGAGAACACAACACAGAGAAAACATAGTGAAGAACCCACCGAAGATGCAGAAGACAAATAATGATGCAAATAATGATGTATTTATTGCTCACTACATGTCAGTAATGCACAAACATGACATGAGTAAAAAGGTTTTGAACAACCTATCGAAGATGTATATACGTGGGGAAAGTAGATTAGCAGTACACATGAATACCAGAACATTAATTTATAAACCATAATACAGCACATATGCAGGGCCGGATTAAGTCTTATTGAGGCTCGGTGCTTAATATTTGTTGTGGCCTTTCCCACCACCCCTTCTCCAGTCCCGCATTAAAAACAAATAAATTTTTTTCAACAATTTTTTTTTGTAAAAACAGTAAAAGTAATAAAAAATGTCATTTAAAATAGTAACTCATTTTATTTTTGACAGTGAGGAACCCTTGAGACCCTTTTTCATTCTGTGGCCCGGTGCTTCAGCACCCAAAGACCCACCCTTAATCCGGCCCTGCACATATATAATATTCAGGTGACAATGAATACTCCGAGAGTAACCACTCTTTTTCTTGAAATAGGAGAAATACCAATTAACATTTTAACATGTCGAGACTGCTGAAAGCGTCTGTGCAAATGAATATGGTAGTAAGCCTATACTACAACATAGAATAATGCAAGCAATCAAAGCATTTAGTAGGGATGACGGTTAAAGCCTGAAAGAATAACGAAGTAATTAAGATAAGAATTTTTGTTTTCTTTCCGCAAAACGAGCAACTTGCCTACTTATAGCTGATAATGTTACGAAGTTTGAGACTAAAATTATGACAGCAATATTATGATGTTGAGACTAAATAATTACGAATAACACATGACATTTTTACTAAATAATAATTAGAACAGTAACATTATGAAGTTGAGAGTAAATAATTACGACAATAACATTATGGAGTCGATTAATACATATAAAGGTAGGCTAATCCTTTTAAAGTTGAGACTAAATAATTATGTATATGCATAACGTACATAGAGGCCAACCGGGTTTCGGTTCAGTTCTAGTTTCAACCATGAATTTATAGCTCAGTTTCGGCTTCAGCCGGTTTCAGTTACAGTTTCGTTTGAATGGTATGCTGCAGTTTCACTGAAGTCAAAACCACTTGTGTCTTCCCACTGTAGCCCATTTCCGCATAAACTAATTGTAGCCTAGGGACGCTAACATCCAGGAGACATCATCACAGATCCTGCTTTCATTTGGCATACCAATCAATAATAAATACAAGTTTATTTTTCAATCAAAATTCATCTATATTTATAATGATTTAGTTGTACTGGGGGGAATTTATGCTTTCATTTCTCTTTATTACATCGTCTTTTTATTTTGCTGTGTTAAATTGGACGAACAAACAGCATTATTGCATAGAGACATAACTTGCAAATTGAGTTTTACAACTTGCGTGAAAAATTAATCGAGACATTTTGACCCGCCCACTTTCTTGTTTAAAAGTTTAGTTGTTAAGTTGAAACTGTGTTGCAGGGATAAATTTGTGTCTATCCTCTGCACGATAATCATCGATACCAAGCCAAACATGGGTACATAAAGTGGGTGTGAACAAATACTTTTTTGGCCGGTTACTTTATCCCAAGGAAAGCAATAAGAAATTCTTACACACATTAAATATTAATTTTGTGGTGTGTGCAAAAGGAGCCCTCTTAATGGGGGCTGTTTAAATGCGTAAGAGCAAACCGGTGATTTTGAAGTATTAAGTCACGGCACAGGGATTAAACAACACTACCAATTCACTGTACAATCAAAAGTCAGCAGAAAACGTGCAATTTTTAGACCATCCATAAAAATGTGTCCATCTTTATTTCTAAAAATGAATATTTATTCACGTTTCGAAAAGTACACAAACATAAATAAAGTGGAATTTTATTTGTCTGTGAGCTTACTGACTTGTTGTTATCGCATAAGTACGTTTTGTTACAAAATTTACAATTTAATAATTTTCAGAAATAAAAAAAAAACTGCAGGTCTCACTGCCATGAAATGGAAAGATAAACAGAGTAGAGACGTATTTTTGTCAGCATTTACGACGAATCGAATGCCAAACTTTCTTCTAGAAAGAAAAATGTGAGGATTGCAGCTGAGGCGGTGAACCGTGATGAAAAACTACGCCAAACCAACCTTAGGCAAATCAATAAAATTCTGTTCTGTGACACTACTGCAAAGCACCCAAAGTTCACACGTACAAAAAACGCGGACACTGCCCTAACCTAACTAACATTTAACAACTGCACTAACGATAATTAGTAACTTGGGTACACATACTCATCGAAATCTAACATGGAGACATCCCCCCCCCCCGAGGCTTTTCAGTGGAAAGCAATTACCAAGTGTAATTTTATCTTTTAAAGAGTAAATATTTATGTAGGCTACTACACACACTAACGAAACCCAAGATGACATAATTACTTACGGACTCCCACTTCGTGAATACAGCGGATTAACAAGATAAGAATTACGATGGCACTTAAATCAGACAGCTTGAAAATTGTGTTTGATGAACTGAGTTGAATGTGCAATCCGAGTCAGACTCAGATAAACTCGGATTTTACTGCCAAATATACGGCGTAATTTTGTTTTATAATAATCATGGCAGATTTCCGTATCTCAAGTCAACAATATTATTGACAACAATTGATCATTACGACCTACTGACAATCATATCGAGACATATTGCTGAGGTCTTTCAACAATAAAAGACCTTGTGAAACTGCCGAATTGTTTACGGATTTTTTTAATGATCATTATTGTGATAGGGCCTTAGGGCTTCGGGCAGATAACCAGGAGTGGTTAACGCTCGTTAAACCCTTTAACCCTTTTAATGATCATTATGACCAATTATCTAGACACACGCTAGTGTGTCCACGTAACAGTAGATCATCCGATTGTAGACATCCGATTGTTAAAAGACTAATTGTTGATAAAAAGGCCTTCGCAATGTGGTTCGTTTCTTATGCGCAGTGGAGTGGAGTTGGGGGCAGGAGTCCTCCGTCACAACATGACATTTTCTGCATGTGGTGGCGACTATTTTGTGTGTATTGAGATGCTGAGTGCGGGGTGGTAAACATTGGATTGTATGGCTGTATTGGTTTTAGTTTGTGGTCTGTAGTTTGTGTTATTACCTAGTTGCTGTAATTGAGCACTTGGCTGTGGGTCAAGGCTTTTGCAGAATAAATTCAAATTCAAATTTAGGGCTTCGTCGGGTAGATGACTGGAAGCGGTTAACGCTCGCTAAAACCCTTTGAACCCTTTGAAGTGCTTAGAGTTTGTAATAATTTGCAGGGCGTGCGGCTTCGGGTTATGTCCCTGAATAAAAAACATTCCTCCTCACTAGCAGACATGTGTCTGTTAGATGTAAGGAACTAAAGGCATACTTCACCATGTTAAGGATAAATCCCAATGCGGCCGAAGTCTTTCATATTGGCGAAAATGTAAGGGGAAGGGTCAGGGATAAAGAAAACTAAAAGGTAAAGGATGAGTGTCCACCATTCATAGCGAGAAAGATGCATCAACAACGTTGCTATTATGATATTGTCTAGCTAGCAAGTGATTAATGATGACTAACTAGCTAGTCAGGTTATTCCTATGTTAATTACGTAGACTTATTGCTTACGGCTAGCATAAAATTGGGAAGGCCTACGCAGCTGAAAGTTTACAACGAATGCATGGTGATAGGAACAAGGTCCTTTTGTTGGTTTGGGACTTGTAGGAGTCATAGAAAAAAACTTGTAATTCCCAACAAAGTAATTCTTCAAAGTTTTTAGTAATTTTAAATGTTTTAAACACTTTTTAATGTTTTTAAAGCACAATGGCTACCTCTCATTGTTAATATTTTTAAACGCAAAGTATAATGTTAACAACACCATCTTAACGTTTACTGCATTTAAACTATTTTTTAACACAATTTTAACCGAAGATAACTCGCCTTGTGCCCCACACCAACCCATGTCACAATACAAAAGTTCTTTTGAGGCACTAATTATTTGGAGAGTCTCGTCACCCCTACAGTAATGGGTAACCAAATACCTTACAGTATCACTGAAGATTGAGTACTATGTTCTTCAGTCCTGGCTACGTCGAATCCCTCAGACTACGACTGAAGAGTCGAAGCAAAAAACACTTACCGCTGGACAGAAGAAACCATCTGCCACCTGGTCAAATTCTACCGCGTCCAGCATTCGTTTGAAGGACCTTAGAAAGATTTCTTTGGGAGGAAAAAAAATTCGAAACTGAAAAAATTCTCCCCTGTACCCATACCACACACGGGTCAACTAGGAAAAAGTTTAAGTTTAAATTCTGTAAATTACTCCTTATCGTCGCCATTGTAATAAATGGGAATCCAAGCATTGTGGCATATGCTAATAAAGCAGACTGATAGTGTGCTACTATGCTAGTATGGTAATATGCTAATGAAGTAGATTGACATGTGGGTGTGATGATTGAAGAGGCAGCGCCCCTCGAGGGAAGCAGCACCAATATTAATAACATTATAAGAACAAGTGGCAATTAGCAAGAGTGGATGGCGCATAAAGCGCCACTCACATACTGTGGTATAAAATCGTAACTGCGCAAACATAATAAGCAGTACCCACCAAGTAGGTTGAAACGACATTCACTTACGAATTATTTGCACTAATCGTGAAGATTTCAACAGCAATCTGGGGCGAGGGAGAACTGTAAAGGAGTGGTCACCATTTTTATGCAGGGGAAAAGATGCAAGTGATTTAAGTGAGTATAGGTGTGTGTGTGTGTGTGTGTGTGTGTGTGATGTCGGTTCAAATGAATGTAAGCACAGATGTCACAAAGCTATTTTTGTAAAAACAATCATGGATCGATGGAATGCAGTTTGTGGGGACTCGGATTGTAATGCCAAATTTCATTTCGATTGTGCTGAACTAATGAACTAAGGTCATCATCATGGAGAAAAATGGGTTCAACGAAACACACTGGCTTCTCAAACTATCGTAAGGAAAAGAGAAGTTGTCTAACAGTAAGCATTGAAGAAGACAAAAAAAATGAAAGAAAACCAAAGTGTGAGAGAGAAGAGCTTAGAAATATGTTACCAATGGTAGAAAACAAAGCAATATAAAAACATATGAAGAAAGATTATGCCAATTAGATAACTACAATAACTATTTTGTTACTAGCGAAACTACTAAGAGGGAAGGTTGCCTTGCTATGCTTGTTAAAATTAGATATTGATGCAGACTTCATTAATGCGTCATTAATTGTGGTATTTGGGCTAGCATTAAAATGAATGAAGCGGTTTTCCTTTGGCTTTGTACAGCAATAAAAATGAATTTATTGAAGCACTAAAAATATGATGATGATGACATAATCATTTTAGATGATCTTCATATTGGCTGACGAAAAAAATGGCAACAAAAATAAAAAGATAACAGAGAAATACGAGAATGTCATGGCAGCTGTTGGTTTTGAAGTGTTAATTAACTCACCAACTAGACAGACAGACATGATTAACGGAAATGGAACTATGTCTTCTATGGACCATATTTTTACAAGAACTGGCGAATATACGGCTAAGAGATATACAAGGGGAAAAATTGCAGATCATTTTATTGCCTGGATGACAATTAGCTTAAATAACAGAGACTTTTTTAAATAATGAACCAACAATCAGTATGAACGATGATAAAATTCGTAAAAACATAAGATTGGTAGATTGGAGATTTATTGAAGACGCACATGATTTGAACGGAATACTTGCGGTCATTCAAAAAATTTGTTAAAAAAAATAGCTATTAACAAAATGTTACTACTGAAAAAAAAAAATTCATTTAAAACCCGTGGATGAATGATTATGTAGTGGCAAATATTAACACAAAAAAATAAGTTAGGGGCCAAGTTAATTAACTACAAAATAAACTATAAAAATATAAAAGTCAAGAGAAATGAAGTGGCAGCACTTATTACAAGAGCAAAGCAGTCATACCATCAAAAGAAATTTCATAACTGTCAAAATGACGCAAGTAAAATCTGCAAAAACAACAATCAGATTATTGGAAAACAAGGTAAAACAAGCATTTACTTATAGCTGTAAGAAAATGTTCCAGGGTGAAAAACTTAAAGATCTGTGTAACAAATTTGACAAAAAATTTAGAGAAACTGTACCAAACATTAAAAATCAGAATGACAATATAAATAAAAATGGAAAAAAAAACTTAAACGTACCGGTAAAAGCTGTATCAATCTATGGGAGTTAGGAGCAGAACAATTGGAGATATCCAGTATTATTATTAAAGAAGTATGGCACAGCTGAATCCCAAACATGACAATGTGACGGAAACATAAGATACGATTTTCAACTTGTATGTATACATAGTAACTTGTAAATACTGTTTTAGGAGAGCAGGGGGCAGAACCCCTAAGGTTTGTTGAATGGTTGATGGTAAGGCTGTTCATTGGGAACATTTTGTAAACATTATTAGAATATCCCTTTGTTAATCCCTTACATAATAGTCCACCAAGTGTTTAAATTTTGCTTGTTGTACATAATATGTGTGAGTTAAAGGTTGAGAAAACTGTTTTGTTGTCGTTTAAAGTTACAGATGTGCGCAGTCCTAAATTGACTGGAGATTTGTTCTCTGGAGGTCTTTATCTCCAGTATACCTGAATTTCTCTATCGCTCATACTATTGATTTTCTGACATGTATGGCATTACATTTTTGCCATTTTGAACAGTACCTTTGTATTTTACCCACCGGTGCTTTGGATGGGGGGTGAGTTGTGACGATGCCCGCCACTAAGCCGGCACTTTCTGCTGGTTGGCTCGTTCCCGCCTTGCCTAGCAGTAGTCGGTAGAAGATGTGGGATTGGAAGGAATGCACCATGGGTACTCTGACGGTACATAAACTCGGGTTTTAGCCTATCAGTAAGTTATGGAGTGAGTTATTGTGACATGATGAGCTGGAGTGAAGGAGCAATGACACACCCTCATCTACATCCAGGGTAACGAAAATTGGATGTCATGTCACAATATAGAAAAAAAAACCTCTCTTCCCTTACCTTCATTTTCTAACTGTCTCTTGAGATCATCGTTCTTATTAACAAATACTCCAACAGTTGCCACCAAGGCCACAGCTGCAACAAGCAATAGTCCTAAAACCACTAACAATCTCTTTTCAGTCGTGCTCCGCCTTGACAACCAGGATTCATTTCCTCTAAAAAAAAAACAATAAAAAAGCTACTCTATGAAGCGAATTTAATGTGAAGGTGAATCTTAAATCTTTTTCCTATATTATAGTTATCGTAGCACAAGGAAAAACGCTCAAACCAAATCAGTGAAGAAGCAACACAGTTCAGGATGCTTCAATTGAGCATTTTTGTTAAGAAATGTTTCATTTGTAATCATTTACCTTCATCAGGAACAGAGAAGGTAAAAAACACATCCAAGCACTTCTTACAAATGTAATACATCTTACAGAAAAATTTGCTATTGAAACATCAGCTGTGTTCCTTCTTCATTGATTTGGTTTGTTGTTTTTCCTTGTGCTGCAATGTCAATTAAAAACCAAAGTAATTTTAAACAATCCGCGTTCAAATTTATAGTTATAAATCGTCTGAAGCAAATAACGTTTGTGTAAGTGAACTGGCATAATTTTGAACCTCACGAGAAACTGAAAGAAGCCTGGTAAGGAAAACACCCGGAATATGCCAGAAATTGAATCCAGCACTGTTTTGGGGGAAAAAGTATGCTGAACACCATGGAAGTCTATGCGGATGTAAGACTGCTAAGACTGAACTTCCACACAGGGAAGCACTTTCCGAAAGTCGCTGAACAACTAAGCGCTGTTGCATTCTCATCAACGTTGGTCTTAAACGAACGGATTAATTATGAAAACATGATTAGCAAATGGTGGAGAGTGTCGTCTCACAGATGATGCCAACTAAGCTAAAAGAAGATACGAGACGTATCTATCTGCCAATATTAAAGTAAAACTACTTAGCAAACCCCTTGACATCTCAAGTAAAATTAAAGTACGATAGTGAGTTAAAACACTTCTTTCGCCATATTAACCGCCATTTTGTTTTTCGATGCATCCAGCAAGTACTTTATAAAATAAATGACGTCACTTTTGATGAAAGCGGTCACTTTTGGTGTAATCGCTCCCTCAGCAGGTCGATGAATTTTTAAGAAAGTGCTCAGTTAAATCGGTACTAGGAATTATTTTCCATTTTTATGACGACTTTTACATTTTTTCCCTCTAAGGCTCAGTTTACCCTAGACACAAAAGAAAACTATCCTTCGTAAAGCCATTTAACATCCTGAAAATTTTTTTTTACAAAGGTGGGTGAATTAGTTTTGTATTACGTGGTGCCAAAGAACTACCAGTACATTCGTGTGCTAGTAAACTGGATGTCTACCTGATTCAATGTTGGTTAATTGCTTATTTTCAACATGATGGCTTTCTCAAATTTAATTAAGATAAACGATGAAACACCCTTTTGCCTAAATGTTTAAACGTCGTAAATTTAATATTTGATGTTTTTCAGATAAATGAGTACTTGGTAAATTGGTTCCAACCACACTGCCACAGGGGATAAAAACAACTGAAAATAACGATTAAAGTACTCCCGCCAACTTAATCGCACCGAATAATACTTCGGACGTTAAATGAAAACTTGAACATTGCTACCGAAAGTAGCAATGTTCTAGTTTTCATCTAACCTTCGAACTATTAAGCGGTGCGATTAACTTGGCGAATGTTTTGGTGTGTTGATATCACTCCTTTGAAGGGCCGAACCATTCGGAACTTGGCGGCCCCTTTTACCAGTTTTGGTTTTTGATTTGATAAATGTTTATTTTAATCAATTTTAACTCTTTCCTTTGGGTCTTTCTTCAGCTGCAATAAATGTATTATTTTGGAAACATTGACATGTAAATAGTGATAGCTGCAGTAGATTTATTTACGTAAGTAAGAGCCAAAGGCCTTCGTTTTCTTACTTACGTAGGTAAGAACCCCACGCCTTCGTTTTTGTCTAGAATTCTTTTTTCTTCTTCAAAAAAAATTAATAGTTGTTAATTTAATGTTTGAAATAGTTTGATAATACTTCAGAAACGATTTGGGATACGTAAATATGGACAGCGATTGTGTTCTTACTATAGTAAGAACCAAAGACCTTCGTTTTCTTACTTACGTAATTAAGAAGCTCACGCCTTCGTTTTCTTACTTACGTAAGTAAGAAACCCACGCCTAGCCGTGATTCGTACTAGTGGTAAGACAACGGTTTCATTGTTGCAGCTGTTTGTCTTCAAGATATAAATCCACTCTTGCAACAATGGTCCAACAATGAAAGTGTTGTACAAGAACGTTTAGAGCATACCACCTGTCATCCAAAAATTCATCTTCCATTGTTAGGAACAATGTTAAAGCAAAGAAAGGAAAAGTTACTTCCTGTGTTGGTAGTTCATTGAATCATGACGACAAGGAGGCTGCATTACAGCTAAAGATAACACTACTTTTTTCTTATTAAAGACAGAGCTAATTACGTTAGAGTTACAAAAATACTGTTCACAAACAACAGACGCGCCGTAGTTGATTATGGTAGAATATCAGTTGTAGCCTATTCCATTCATAAGAAATGTATTAAAATGCTTAGCGAACCGTTAGAATTTCGTGAAACCAGTAGACATGTACACATTTGAAAAGTACCTTTAATTATTAAAAAAAAAACAACAGGCAACTGAGATTCATTATCAAATGTGTACCAAAAAAAAGCATAAAAAAACTCACGCTCAATTTAAAAAAAAAAACTATTAAACCGCTAACAAGGAATTGGTAAAAATAAGATACGACAAAGAAAATACAAAAGAAGTGATATAGTCTGAAACAAAACTTACAAGGGTGAAAGAACCTGCCAAGTTTCAGCCAGTGATAGTAGTGATATCAGAATAAAAACGGCTGCCACATGGTGTACCAAGCCTAACCCATGTTCTAACCGAAAAGTGTACCCATAAGAAAGTAGTGGTATCATCCTCCCACCACCTATACCAGGGAAAATAAGCGATTGGGCTGACAACAGAGCACTTAAAGAAATAAGATGCCACCAGAAAAAAAAACCCAAAAAACGTGATATTATAAACAAAACCCACAAGGGTGAAAGAACACGTCCCACCGACTATTACTTCAGACGTTAAATGAAAGCAGAGTGAAGTAAGGGGGGGGGGGGGAATTGAGTGAAGTAGGGGTGGTCACACGTGTGGTGCCACAGAAGCGCTAGGTGCCACAGAAAATGAAAGTGCCGCTGCTGAAGAAGCGCCACTGAGTGGCTACGTGTGTAGGGACCCTTAGTCGGTGGGATTAGCTTGACGAAAAGAGCTTGGCGTTTGATATCACGACTTCACACGGCCGAAAATTTTGGCGGGAATCCTTAACAATTTTGTTTTGGGGTAGATATCAGATTTTTTGGTCCAAATTTATGAAATCCATTTTTTTTTCTTACCAATTATGAGATGGAAACACCATTCTAGTTTTCTGGTCCATTTTTTTTGTTGGCTTTCGTTAGAGTTTGAGGACAGCAGTAAACTTGTTTCACATAATTAGGATTTATTATTAGTACTGAAGTATCGCTTTGCATTTTCTAAGGACGGTGCTCGGGTTTTGTCGGGCAACGGGTCGTTTCTCTTAGGATTGGTTTTTCTTCCCTCTCTCTTTCTCGCCCCCTGTCATCTGGTTGGGCTCTTGGCACTTGTATATAATTATTTTATTGGGATTTTCTACAGGTGTAACATTACTCACCCTATGGTTCCTCCTGTTAGGTGTGTTGTACTGGTTTTCATGTCGTTCACAGAATCCGTACTTCCGTACTGGAAAAATTAAAAAATCAAATTAAACTAAAATAGCAGTAAGAATAAAATAATACCGCACTGGAAGCGACCGACGACTGTAAATAAAACCGAACGCTATTGTTCAAAATATCAACAGCAAGCCTCGACAGGTGGCAAGCTTCGGCTTAAAGCTTATCTATCGCTAAAATGACAATCGCAGTTCAGCTATGAGAGAGTGGAAATGAAGACAACTGAACGGAACTCGGTATAATAATGACAATAATTGCTCACTCACTTGTGACGGCATTTCGAAATTTGGTTATACGGAAGATTATGATCCTGTCAAGATTGTTTCAGATTTCGAAGATTTATGTTATTTTACGTTGATCTAAGCGACACAATACAAGGCTGGAATGGATCACATGGCTGTGGTGATGATGACCAACTTTGCAATCCGATGCTTGTGCCTTTTTTTTTTTTTTTTCTCTTATCAGCATTCACTGATATGGCGCATGAGAACGTCGTTACATAATGTAAACATGGTTCGTGTTTGGGAAATAAACCGAAACGGTCTGCTTAAGGCTGCTAAAAGTTAATTAAGTGGTTATGAAGAGCGCACGCATGTCTTTTTTCTTAGCACATGACACTTTTTTTTTTTAAATCGCTCAAAAAAAATTCCGACCACCCGTCACGCTTGCACCACACGTTTCCTGGAACCGATAACCATATCAACTTCGAAAAGAATCTTAAGGACCCATCTTGAAAAAGATTTGTATTTAGTTTATTTAATTAGCTGAACCTGGCATTAAAACATTGATATTGTACTCCACACGAAAATGTACGAGACTCAAGAGTTTTTTGTTTTTTTTTCGTGAAAAATAAGCCATCGCCCGCATCTGAAAAATCGAGTGCACCCGTGTACTGTTTTTTTCCGAAAATACATTGTGACACTGGCCATAAGGGGAAATGGGAGATCAGTGTACTTAAGGATCTTATCGCGTCAACCATCCAAAGGCCTACCAAGTTGGGAGCAGACGTAGTTACCTTTATGTTTTGACATTCTTGTCAAAACTTGACTTTACTAACCAAAGACAATATTATATAATTATGACTGCCTTTTAAGCCCCATCTTTCAAACTTATAATTAAATGCGGGCTTAAATTAGTGTAATGCATTAAAATACCATAGTGCACCCATACGTCTTTACGATACGTAAATATTGTTTCAAGCATGGTACTGTGGGCGAGGTTGGTCATAAATATCCTATGTTGTATATTATAACCACTATCCATCCCAGGTTCGCTTTTGATGCTGTTATGATCGATGCTGGTATGCGATGTGTGCGAGAGACGGTGATTTGGGTTTTAAAAAGCTTATAGTAATATCTTTTACTTCTGACTTCTGAGTTTAGAAAAAAATTTACCAAACAATTTTAACATCACCAAGGTTTTGTTTTATTTTTCGCATTTGTAGATTGGGTAATGTTTTTTTTTTTTTAGATTCTGCAAGTGAAAGGAAAGGGTGCTTTAAAATGCTTAAAGAACCCAGCAAACTTCATTGAACCATTACTAACCTAATAGGAAATTACCTGCAAATCGGAAACCATAGGTAAAACTGAACGTTTCTTCCGTATGATTAGTAAATGGAATTGTCAATGAAGTGAGTTTGTTAGCCTGCTAGACAAAATATAAGTTGGCTTTGGACAACTTGTAAATTAGGACCAGCTATAACTTACTAACCCCCTCCCCCCACCCACCCCAAATCCCAGGCCCGCCTCTATTCTCCCCGAAACATTTTTTCGGCTACAAACTTTTGGCTTTGTCTTATTATCTGCCCAAAACCAAAACTGGTACAAGATAAGCCGCAAAGTTTCCAAAAGGGTCGGCCTTTGAAAGTAGTGATACCATTGAACCATGGAAAGGCCACCAAAGTTTATCCTATTAGCCAAAGTTAATCGCACCGGCTAATAGTTCGAAAGTTAAATTAATACTAGAATATTGCTACTCGCAGTAGC
The DNA here is from genome assembly GCA_023313725.1 of Lithobius niger. Classification (NCBI taxonomy): domain Eukaryota; kingdom Metazoa; phylum Arthropoda; class Chilopoda; order Lithobiomorpha; family Lithobiidae; genus Lithobius; species Lithobius niger. The sequence continues at coordinate 118,527 of JAHWFP010198801.1, read as the reverse complement.
AATCTTCAAGTTTTCATTTACCGTCCAAAGTATTGTTTGGAGCGATTAACTTGGCTAATAGGATTAACCTTGCCGTCCTTTCCCTGGTTGAATATCACTACTTTCAAAGGCAGACCCTTTTTGGAAAGTTGGCGACTTCTCTTACACCAATTTTGGCTATGGTTGGATATCACAACACTCAGAAGACTGTGAATGTACAAAAGGTCACGTAGTTTTATCGTCACCTCTACCTTTTTTCTAGAGGAATTTTATGTCTATAAATTTTTTCATTCATAATTTTCACATTTGCCATTACATTATTATCCGTTACATCAGCCAAACTGACACGGTTTGGTTTATTGTATGCCCATGCTTCACATGCTTAAGTTTGTTCAATCCCATTTTTTATTACATTCGCTTTGCTCACTCAATCAGCGCATCCCCCTTCAGTTGTTAGCTAGTAACACAAATCAACGTTATTGAGGGCACTTTCTCTCCATAAAGGACACGGTTCCAAACTTTACTGTTGAAGTTTTCTTCGTTACTGGACCCAACACACCTGATTCCAACGATTTTCAAACATTTCTACCGCCTGGGGAATTTACACCAGTAGGCTGAATTTGGTCGTTACAGTTAAAACACACTCTTTGCTAGTGACCGTCTTTCCACTGGACGGCGACACACTAGATCAGATCGTTAATCTAAATCTGCCAAAAACCAAAATTTTAAAAAAGATTCCCACCAAGTTTTATCGCCGTTTGAAGTCACGATATCAAACACCAAGAACGCAGCAAAGGTTAAATAAACAAAAAGATGAATATGTAAATGAAATTAGCCACCAGCATTTTTCTTTCAGTTCTAGTTCCAAAACTGCCGTTTTTGTTTTCACTGGTTTTTTATCTTTTATATTTTCATGAAGGGCAACGATGGGACGCCAAACAAGACAAATATAACAAAACTCGTTTGCTGCAAATTCCGGATGTTGAGCGTTTCGTTATTTCTATTTCTATTCATCGTGTGTGTGTGTGTGTACCATCTCCAAATTCTTTGTGTGTGCGTGTTTGGACATATCTGCACTATTTTTATAATTTCTTCCTAATCACGAACTGCTTCCCCCCCCCCCCCACACAAGCGGGGTTGTTTCTCCCCCCCCCCCCCTTCCCCTATAAATGATTCTCGCCAGCCAAATCCTTACCTTATCCAATTCCAACACAGGACTCGTTGAACCATTGTGCTCCAAATTTAACGTCGATTTGTTATCAAACATTGGATCTAGATAAATATGAAAAGAAATGGCGTTATAAATTTTTTCATAGGCGTGTATAATATGTATTAAAGTTAAACAAATTATATGTACTACCTGTTCCTGGCGTAACATACGGGAATCTGGCAGGAAGCCATGTTTTCACATTGCACCGTTTGTTGTCCGATTGACATTTGTTTCTGTTTGGGTCCAGACTTTGAGAGCCGACCCTTTTACGTCAACAATACACGTCGGAATATTTCGTTTGTTACTGATTGTTACTTCGTAATCGACATTACCCTTTACACTGCCAACTGCTTGCCCTTTTTCGTTGCTGCCGTGCAAAGAATGAATATGCTCGCCCTTTTCCATTGCTACTGCGCTACTATGCTCGCCCTGTCGCTTTCCTTTAACTGCGTTTGGATTGATGTTATAATGGATGCCTATCCGCTGTATTCACATCACAATCGGCTATCGTTCGGCCTAAGCCAAATATATAAAGAAAGGAAGTGGGGTTGGTCCAAACCGTATGAAGTTAATATTTCAACCTCCAGAAAGCCTAACATAATGGTCAGTTTGATCCCACACGGCACGTTTACCGTGGAGGCGCACAGCAAGCTTTATCTCTGTTGGCTTTGCGTCGGTGTGTTTAGCATTCTCGGTAGACATCGCCCCCAACGACGCACTCTCACCACACGCCCGCGTGAAGATTTCGATGCTGAATGCTTTGAAATCAAAGTGCTTTTAACAAATTTGCGACAAATAAAATAAGTAGGAATAGAGTCTGTAATTACATTTGTGTTGATATAACAAATTTAAACACGATTCGACTATTAAGCTACCTGGTCCTTCCTGGCTTTACGTTGGAGTTGTTTGGTGTCGACGCAAGATGTCACCACGTGTCATGTGGCGTTGATTGCTTCGTTTTGATTGGCTGTCACAATAACTGTTTTTCTGGTCTGCTGACCCTCGCCTATTTTAAAATACCACGAACTTACTCGGTGCAATTTAGTGGATTAAATGGATATTTCAGGAATTTTTACTTGTATTTGTTCATTCTTGGCCTATTTAACACGCAAAACGAACGACTGATTTGCTTTGCATGAACGATTCTTCACAATTAAAACACGTTTTTGACATGTATATAATTAGCCCAATGAGATGTCCGATGCCCTTCTTTGATAACTTGACAAATATATTACAGGCTGGTTTTGCTATATTATCATCACACTTTATAATTTATTAGGCAAGACAATGTTGAGGTTGTGGATGTTTGGTTAAAGAAATAAAAATGATATCAAAAACCAAAACTGGTAAAAGGGGCCGCCAAGTTCCGAATCCGAATGGTTCGGCCCTTAAAAGGAGTGATATCAACACACCAAAACATTCTCCAAGTTAATCGCACCGCTTAATAGTTCGAAGGTTAAATGAAAACTAGAACATTGCTATTTTCGGTAGCAATGTTCATGTTTTCATTTAACGTCCAAAGTATTATTCGGTGTGATTAAGTTTGGTGTGTTGATATCACTCCTTTTAAGGGCCGAACCATTCGGAACTTGGCAGCCCCTTTTACCAGTTTTGGTTTTTTATATGATATCACTCGTTTTTTTTTTAATTGTGAATTTACTCAACTCCACTACCATGCAGATGTGTAATAAAGTGGCACGTCAACAAGAAATTGGTTTTCAACACTTTTCTACTACCTTTTGCCTATAAGCCGAACCATTTTCAACTTAGTCACGTCTTTATAGATTTTTGGTTTGGTTTTAATTTTGTTGTAATTTGTTTTATTTAGTTTTGGTGTGTTGATATCACTCCTTTGAAGGGCCGAACCACTCTCCACTTGGTGGACTCTTTACCAGTTTTTGGCTTTGTTATTTTGCTTTGTTTTTACAGTTGGTTTATTTTTTGTGAATTGAACGTGAATTATAATTTCTTTGCAACGTTGTTTAGATTTCTCAAAATGCACTAGTGTGTGTTTAGGCACGCGCGTCAGTATACACGTTGTCATTGTCCGAACTTTGGCCGTCCAATGAGAGACGATGCCGACAATACTAACAATGGTTATAACAATATTTTCGCACTTACGCGCCCTCACACGCCAACCCCGTTACGCCCGCAGGCTTCAAAGCATAGAAGGTACGCAGTTCGTATTGTAGTGCACCCATTCGTCCAATTTCATAGCTGGAAGCCTTCCTGTAATCTCGGTATCGATTAATAATCACCCTATGGGATTTAACATGGGGATGAGCGGACTAGCTAGCTAGCTAGTAACTAGTAACACATTTTCAACGTTATTGAGGATCAAATTTTGCATTGAAAGCAGCTTAGCTGGCATTCCTACACGAGTCAATTTTTATCAGGTGGGTCATTGCTCTCGATTTCAACACAATTTAAGCTTTTGTACCGCATTATTATTTTTCCCAAAGTACCTGAAATGTGCCCATCTATGCTTCAAGATATAAGACACTGACGCTACGGCGTCGCGCTACAATGGTTTACAACCTCGACGATTGAATTGATGTGATGTTTGGTGTGATGTTTGTTGCCTAATTTGGCGCGACACACTGGCGTGTGTCTAGATCCGCGCCTGATGCGTGAAACCACATCGACATAACAATCCAATTTAATTTTCTACAGGTGCCTTCCTTTCATGGTTAAAATAAAAATACCAAATACGCAGTTTTGAAACAATCCAACAACGACCCTCCATCTTGGAAAACATTTTAATTCGGTGATCAATTAGCATAAATCCTTTCCAAGTAAATTATTGGTAAGAGAAAGCATCCTCTCTAATTAGGTTATACGAATGCTTTATGTGTTAAGCCTAAAATGTACAAAAAAGGTGCTTGGCGACACCACAGCTTCCTTATACAGGGTGGGGCAGAAAGGACGGAACACCCTTGGCAATCAAAGATGGTTAATGTTAGGATAATGAAACTTTGCATGGTATATAGGCGAACGGGGAGCCAACTAACCATAAATCGATCACTGACCTTGAGGCATATTTTCAAGGTCATCGTGATGCTAACTTTTTAACTATGCTTCTTAGAACCCCAGTGTAAATTAGAAACTTGTAGACAGTGGCAAGGCATGGCCAATGCAAAAAAACAGAACAAAATTCGGTACGTTAGTTTAGGAGTTACAGGCATTACAAGAATCATTCTGTTGTGCTGGCCGAGTGGCTTTCCTGCCAAACAGTTCTGTCAGGCTCTTTCGTACACCATGACCAGGCTCAGGCTCTTTCGTACACCATTAATGCCAACCATTAATGGTGTTGGCAGCATACGCAAATTGGCATAATTCATTAACCATGATCAGCTCTGAAACAAAATCAGAAATATTAACATGAGGGAGGAACAACATTAGTTTCATTTCTAGACGATCACGGTAACTAAACTATGCCAACTTGCATAAGATGCTGTAGTTTGCAGCACCATTCTGTTTATACGTGTAATGTGTAATGTTGTGTTGAGCTAGTGTCGAGTCATCAGTGTGTCAGTTGCTGTTTGTTTCCAAGCATGCTTCATGGACTTTGAGGACCACTGGACTTAATTTTACACTAACTGTTTGGCAGGAAAGCCACTCGGTCAGCACAACAATATGATTCTTGCAATTTTCGTAACTCCTAAACTAGCGTACCGAATTTCGTTCTGTTTTTTGCAATGGCCATTCCTTGCCAATGTCTACAAGTTTCTAATTTAAACTGGAATTCTACGAAGCATATTTAAAAAGTTAGCATCACGATGACCTTGAAAATATACGTCAAGGTCAGTGATCGATTCATGGTTAGTTAGCCCCCCGTTCGCCTACATACCGTGCAAAGTTTCATTATCCTAACATTAACCATCTTTGATTGCCAAGGGTGTTCCGTCCTTTCTGCCCCACCCTGTATGTCATAAGACTTAACTCTCGCTTTCACATAGCATGCGAGCCGCGTCGTCCAAGACCGTCAAAAACTGCCACAACGCGCGCTGAGAGCGCCCACAGAATACCATTAATAAGTATTAGCTGGACGGACATACAAAAGCGTTGTATCTTCTCATTATTAGATTTCCCGGTGTTGCAGCACTAAACGAACATAATTTTACGTAAAAGGATCGTTTAATACAATTTCAATGAGAATTGAAAATGCCGTGCGCAACAAAAGCTTGGAATGTACAACAAAATCAAAAGTTTTTGCAATGTCCACTAAAATAACAACGACTTGATTACCTTCAAAAATCCCTTGGTCAAATCATTTAAAACAGAAAGTATCTGCTAATAGTGCTGGGCTAAAGATTGGTGATTGCCCGTCTCCATCGCAAAATATAAAAGCGTCCATGTTGGAAAACAAAATCCGATGTGTACTTGTCAATGGATGGCATTTCTCTTCCTCAGGTTAATTTGGTGAAGGATCTTGGTGTTTGGTTTGACTCGGGGTTAAAATCGACTGTCCATTGTAGACACATGGTATCGAACGCTAATCGTCGTTTAGCTATCGTCCTTCGGATTTTTACCTCTGGCTTTTGGATACTAAGCTATGGGCCTACATGGTTTATGTTCTGCCGTTATTAGAGTATGCAAGCCCAGTCTGGTTCCCTTACCTTCTTAAGGATATCAACCACCTTGAATCCATCCAGCGACGCTTCACCAAATCATTGCCAGTCTTGCGGCATGCTGCATACCATTCGTGTCTCACTCAACTGGGCCTGGACTCTTTGGAGCTCCGTTGACTTAAGGCCGATCTCATTTTGACATTCAAAATTCTTCGGGATTTTCTGCCCATTGAGTTACCCTTTTTTGAACTTAGTCCAGCTACTCGGACTCGTGGGCACCCCTACAAACTCACTATACTATACTAACTCCTATACTATAAGGGTGGTCCCCGCTTGGAATTCCCTGTCTCAGCAGACAGTTATGGCACTTCCGTGAATATGTTCAGGCGGTTGTTAAGCACAAACCACTTAACCCCATTTCTTAAAAGGCCAGAATTTTATGTTTAACTTTTTACATTTGACTCGCTCTACTGGGTGTTTCTTCATTTTTTTAACTGCAGCCAGGTGAATCATACAATTTAAATTACTTTATTTTTAATGTGACGTTCTACGAACGTAATGCCTTTTAAAATCTTTACATTCTTTTACATTTTTTATTCTTTGTTTTGTTATGTGACAATTGACCATTCACCCTTCTTCTTCTCCACTCGACTGGCGATGCCATCGGGGACCTTTTGTGTCCCTGGCAGGTCTAACCTTGGTGGTAAGGCAGTCGAGATCCTATCCCATCTTTCCTAATTCTTTCCCACCTTTCTTTTGGTCATGCAATGTTTGATTTTTTTGAAATTTTTTTACCTACAGCTTAGCTTTTTTAATTTTTTTCATCTTACATTAGTTTTCACCTTGCTACCTCCACATTCCCTTTTTATTTATTTAAAAAAATTCTTTTACACGTATCTTAAATGCTGCCCCTTTTTAGGCTGGCAGTCAGTGATCCCTGCGATCCTTGCCAGACCTGTTGTTCTGGCAACAAATTGCTTACTGTTATTATTTATAGGTAGCCCAGTGCTGTACAAAACCAAACTGATCCCTTAAGAGGCGAGACCTTTTCTCGACATAAGTAACCATTCTTTTTCTAATTATATTTTCCATCACTTCTTATGGAATAAATGTAAAGACAATTGCACGATAATTTTCCCGATAGACCGCACCCCCCAGAAACCTTCCAACAATCTGGAGTAAACCTGTTTACATTGACAAATTAAAAAGTTGTGTTGAAGGTTTGCCTTGTCTCAATTTCAGTTTCTTTGTAGAAAGACGATGGGAACCCATCTGGCCCAATAGAAGCATTTTCTCTTAATCCATATGGGAATTACTAATCTCCCATGATGAAAATACACCATTGTCATAGGTAATATCCCGAATGGAAGGGTAGTTATCGATAATTTTTTGAAGCACGAAAGTATTTGCTCCCATTAAACTCGTTAGTGCTTGTGTTAGGTAATTATTATGATCCCGAGTCACGAAGTGACGAGGGAGCTTATTGCCAACATATGCATGAGCAAGTTTAATGGGAGCAAATACTTTCGTGCTTCAAAAAATTATCGATAACTACCCTTCCATTCGGGATATTACCTATGACATTGCCATTTTTGGGAAAACGAATTTCCCGTCCCCCCTCGACCACACAAAAAATTTAAGGCTGATATGGCCTATTGTTTTTATGACATTTTTTTTGAGGGGGGATTAGGACGAAGTACTCCCCAATGTTTTTATGAGTGGTTGGGCTACTATTAGGTGAGGGGGGTGGAGAACGAAGTTCCCCCAGCCAATGGGCCTGCCAGTCGTAAAAGCGAGAAGTTGGTGTCATCATCACCATCATCACAAAACGAACGATACATAAGCTCGTCTGCCGCAAGCCAACAAAGTTCAAATCCAATTCGGCTTTAACAACTTTCAAATTCCAATTTTGATTGAAATTTAAAAGTTTTTTTAGGCTACAGCTTTAAAATAAAGTTTAACAATTAAAACAAACTTCCGACATGGCACACTAAATAAATATAATTATAATTGCTTGCTGGTCGACAATGTGTCATGTCACGTATGCTATTCATATTTTTATACTCTTTCAATTTTTTTATTTTTTTTTTGATGAGGTCCTGCCAAATTTTTTTTTAAATGGTATATTTCATAACATGATTAGCTGGTACCCAAATAATCATGCTATGAAATATACAACTTTTACTTATGTTGGAAGGGGGGAGGTTAAAAAAACTGGGGGGTTCTCCTCATAGTCATTTTTTTTGGGGGGGGGAAGCACCCTCAACTACCCACTGCAAGAAGGGTATTTAATCAGAGTATCTCGCGAGAATTACTTTTATCAGATTATTAGCATCGTACCCGGCTTCACATGGGTTTTGTTTCGCCGTGGTTTGTTCTGGCCCGTGGTTGTTTCCCAGTTTTCGGTCGGCGTTGCCTGAACATTGACTGCGACTCTCTCGAATCTTACTTCCTGTTAGTTCCCCTCTTCCTCCCATCTTCTCCCTGCCCTTTTCTCCCTTCCTACCCTCTTACCCGGCCCTCTCATTCCCTTTACCACACGTAGTTAACAGGCCATTTTTGTTCCTGGAATCCTCCCAGAGTAGGCTTTTCGTTCATGCGACACGGTGCCGAGCGTTTTTTAGATGAAAGTAGTGTGTGTCGTTACAGTTGCGTGTCTTCCTGTGGTGGTTAAACGCGACGATCAAATGTTATTACTTAATTGAGTTACGTCGATAAAGCCAATTAGCTATGAGGAAGCAACCATGTTTTAATTTGCAGCGTCGTTTCTAGTCTTCCCAGCCGTTTCGGCTGTCAGAAGACTAAAAAGGGCAAATAAAAGTAAAAGCTTTTTATTTTAAATAAGATATTTCTAGAACAGAAAGGACAAATAGAAGTGACATTCTATGTCCAATGTCACGACCACAAGACTTTAATGCCAAGCTGCGTCAACCCAAAGGTAGTACAAAGGCCGAGATTAATCTAAGTAAAAATATTGATGCTGACATCGAAGATGAAAAACAGCATTTTGAAGAGTTAGGAGTGAAAAACGCTTTTCGAATTTTCAGACTTCGAAGAGAACATGTCGTCCCCCTACTAGGGATGGCGATAATGATATTTCGGCTACGCGAGTATTGCAGCACCTTGATATGCGATATTTGCGATTATTGAGATATTTCTCAACATGTAGGCCAAGCTGTCTTAATTTGAACAATTTTTCATAACATCACTACTCTTACAGTAAGCCTAATAATTACACATGTTTAGGCATATTAGTACTACGACTAGGCCTAAATGTGCGTACATGATAAGTCTAATCAGTGTAGTGTTAATACAAAATTATAAAAAAAACTTTTTCGTATTTATTCAAAATAATTAAGCATTTTCAAATATTTTAAGTATTTGAAATGCCATATATAAGTCGCACTCGCAGATAAGCCACAACGAGAAAAAGCCGTATACCTAAATATCTTTTTCTGCACAAATAAGTGACCATTTAAGATGTGAAAATGTTGGTATTAATTAATCAACAGACAAGCACGTTATGTTGTAACATTGGTCTTGTTATAACAAGCAATGAGCAGCAATTTTTCTTATCTATTTAGAGGCCCATGTTTTCATGTTGAAAAATGTAAGTTAGATGGTTATTACATATAATTTCAGAACGGTTGCAGCTAGAGACTTATGGTTTGCACCATTGGAAAGCTGGTGAAATAAACGGTGAAAATGATGTATTTGAACGTCAAAATCGGCCAATGTTTAGCAAATTTATGGACAACTTCGTACTCCGATGTGAACCAAACAAATGAGCTCGAAGCTGCGATAATCATGAAACGGGAAAAGCATTGCGATAACACTATCGCATGTGTTGTGTATCCCGATAATATAGAAATACAGCAAAATCGCCCAGCTCTAGTCCCCATCCCCACACCATGAGGAGGCAAAGTGCGCGGAATGGAGGTCAACAAATTTTAGAAAATCCGCCAGGACGAAAAGCCTTATGCATATTAATCTTGCCCAGTGCCTATTGAGTTTCGTGTGAAATTTTACTCTGGCAGATGAGACAGACTACATGGCTTCAAGAGCTTGAAAAATTCAAGATATGGTTGAATATTGTACGTTTTGTTTAGTTCTAGAATGTAATTTTTTGGGGACCATTTTAAGAGACGTACACTATCGCTTGGCTGCGTAGGCCACGTGATTGCTTTGACACGCCCACCAGTGGCGTAGCTACAGGGTGGCGGAATGCCCCGGCATCAGGGGGCCCCCCGAAAGAAAAACATACTCTGAATTGCCGTTGTAAACGTGGCATTTGTTATCAATCATCATGTGTTGTGTGCTTCTTTTTATAGCACATTAGTTATTTGATTTGAATATGTAAACTGCATAAAATAATATGGCGTCCCACACAAATCGCAAGAGCTGAAAATTTGTAATTCCAAACTTTACTCCAAGGGTTTTTTTTCAAAAAAGTGAAAAGGACCACTTTCACTGGAAAACGAAAAATAGGACCACTTTCACTTTTACTTGAAAACGAAAAAATGGTCCCTATTTTCAGTATAATAAAAAAAAAATAGAAAAAATTTGGACTTTGAAATTTTTCATCTCGTGCGTTTTTTATAGTAAGGAGAGGGGGGGGCTAATTTGCCACCAGCCCCACCTAACGTAGCTACGCCACTGACGCCCACTTAGGAAGACAAACAACCTCGTTCCAACAACACCGTGGGCAAGTAAACAAAAGTTAACGCACACTTTGCCGTGCTAATCTCCCTCCCATTTTGCCAATTCATGATTTTGTTAACTAGGTTTGAAAACTAGAATTGCATAGCCAGAAAAATATGTCTGTAAGGGGTCTGTAACCCAGGGATTCCTTCCTTACCAGTGGGGTTCGGAAGCTAAACCATTTTAAGCTATCTTCTAGTGCCTATTTCCGGTTGTTGTGAGCAAGTTTGCAACGTATTGTTATGCAAATTTCAGCTGTTTTCCTTAGTCATTCTTCAGCATGGCACGTTTCGTAAATACTTAATTCTAAATAAATTCTGTTTATGTTTTGTGCCGGAGATTCTTTTAAAAAAGGATCAAAGTGAAAATAGTGAAACCTTTTGCTTATATTTGTCCCAAACGACAAACGTTATTATGGAGAACAACTTCCACATTTATAAGCAACGACCTGCTCCAATTTCATTTCTTTTTCATTAAGCTTCAGGAAGGTTAGGGCAGTTTAATCCACACGTAAGGGACCTAGAGACACTTTTGTAAATTCGGAACCTAGAGACACCTTAGGGCGCGTTTGCCCTCGACTACTGTCTTTAGGGACACTTTTGTCGCCAAATTCTGAATTTTCGAAATTTTCTTGGGGGAATGAGGTCGTGCGACCCCTGCGATCTTCCAACCCCCTGCCAACGCGCCTGATAAATTAATTTATACCACGGCTGTGACGTCACGCTAACTCGACGTCATGCTAAACTTTAATAGATTAAATCCCGTTAACCGTAACCGGAAGTGTGTGTCATCGCAAAAAGTGTGGGTTACCAAGTTACCCCATACTTTTGTCGATAACCCACACTTTTGACACTTCCGGATCACGCGACCGAGAACGCACACACCAACAACCAAATACAGCGCCCAAAAACGTAACACAATAAAAAAAAAAGGAATTACTTAACTTGCCAGGATGTTCCGAATGAAATCTTTTACCTGCTAACTCGTCACATGTCTGGCCCATTTCTAAGTTTATTGACTCCATTTAACTCCTCCATCCCCCTCCATCTCCAAAAATTAAACGGGAGTGACCTTCATTCATACCGATGCACCTATTAGTCTATTACCGTAATTTTGAAACAATTCTCAAACTACAAATGCACAAAATGAATTACTTACCTATCTCGAATGTCCAGCAATCATTTTATCCCTGCTGCCTCACATATCGAATTATTTGCTCCAAACAGCTTCGATAAACACGAGCGTACTTTCAGCGTGAAACCTTTGCCAAACGAAGCATCTGTCTGACTCCCACCCCCTCACCCCTCCACAAAGTTGAGCCAAAGAACTCGTCCGTCTATCACACACTTCCCCCTCCACAAACTAAAATGAGACGACCTTCGTTCATATCGAGATACTGATTGATCACGGTTTTCTTGAAGCAATTTTCACAAAACACAAACACGTTTTAATTAAACACGAGTAGCTTGAAGTCCTAACCATGGTATAAATTTATTATTGGTGAAAACACACGGTTATCGATTTTTAACCCACGGCTGCGATGATCTGCCCGGCGGGGCTAAGCAAATTTGTTGAGGGGTGAAGTTTCTGCATCAACACAGAAGGACGAGGTGGTGCGGGTTAACAGAAAAATGATCAACATGCAAATGAAACGATCACCTCAATTTTTCCGACTAAGTTTTCAATTTTGCCAACTCTGCCCGATGTTCGCGAAGTATAGATTTGGTTGAAATTACTGCTTTGACTAAAATCATGGTCCTGATGGGCTAACAGAAGAGGGTTCACTGTATACGGTTTTTGCAAGTTATTTGATATTGCGACTTCTTCAAACGAAGAAAACTTGGCAGGATCATTAACAAGTTTTGGTTTATACATATTTAGCTGATATTTCTGTTTTATCTAAGATGGTTTTTTTTAAATCATTGCAGAGATGGTCTAACAGAAGACGGTCACTAGCAAATAAAACAGCCAAAACAGTTTTGCCAACTGTGCACGATTTTCGCGAAGTTAAATTGACATCACCACTTCAAACTATGAAAACTCGGCTGGACTCTGTAAGTATTGCACACATTTTTATTACTTATTGGCATTATCTAAGATCCCTTTTTAAGTTGGGCTAACAGACTGCAGTACAAGTAAACAAATCCGCCTAGTCAATTTTCAGTTTCCCCTCTCGATATGACCCTCTTCTATTGGTTACGGGGCGAGCAGGAAAGCGACCATAAAATACCAGGGGCACCGTTTAGCTTATGGAGTGCGCATTCACAAGGTATTATTGTGAAAAAAGGACCGGATCTTGAATTTGGCTTTCCTGCTGACGAAATGATGATTAACGTGAGTTTGTAGCGAAAATTTAAGAAGCGTTTGCCAAATCGATTTTGCCAACTTCATGGCTTCTCCGGAGAATGAGGGGGTAGATGTTCCAAGTTGTATTTACAGTACCCATTAGACTACGTGATACCAGGCTCGGACTGGCCATAGTGCCAATGACACAGGCGCCTTAGACTGCCATACTTTCGGCGCTCCTTTGGTATAGTCTATTTTTTTCTCTTCCCCGCCAAGAAAGAAGAATGGTTTTGGATTCCCTTTCCGCTGATAACCTTTTCTTTCAGGCAATAATTCCCTTCACTCTTCTCCCTCCCTTTACTTAAGTTTTTAACGCATTTTTTAAACTCGCTGCTCGCTCCCCAACCCACTCCAAAATTTGCAAAAACTAGCATTACTTGAAATATAAAATGTGTTTTGAAGAATGCACTCCGAAGCCAGAAATAACGACAGAATATGAAAATAAGTAAAGCTTCTTGAGATCGATCCCTGGCCTTTGCTTCTGCCTGCGGAGATAGAGCGCTTCCCCAAACCCCTTGACGGTTGGAGGCACCATAACTTAAAGTTTCCTGTAAAGCGCATGGCGCCCCTCCCTGGTTATTTCGATAAATGGCACAGGCGCCCTTCCTACCCAGTCCGACACTGCGGGAGACCGTACCACTGCATGATTGTAAAGTCATGAGCAAGTATGCGTGATACCATACTTGCTCATGACTTTACAATCATGCAGTGGTCCGGTCTCCCCCAGTATGTTGCTTCGGATACAAAAAGCACCTCCCATAATGACGTGAGGTAATTACTCCAAGGCGTCACACACCGTCCTCGGGCAGAGATGCAACAAGTAACGCAGACGTGTTCGGCAGTGCAGCCAGCCAGCCAATCACGGTTTTGGGGGATAGGGGGTTGTGACATCTATTGGCAACTAGTGACAATTTCAAACGATAATTTAAATTTTGTGTAGCCTTATGTAACAAAAAGCGTTTTAAGGAATAGAGTTGCCGCATCTCAGTTGGCATTCTTTTGGGTTGTTACTGACGCCCTCGACTGCCACAAAGTGGACAAATCAAGCCTATCAGCAGAATGTACATTTTCGGCCATGTTTACAGTGTAGTCGGCATTTACTATTTTGCACCTATACTGTATCCATATATATACGTTATTTGCTGGAAATGGCTGCGAGTCCCTGTGTTATTTTGCTGCGACGTTGGCTGTACTGTAGATACAGTAGTAGTTGGCCATCGTCTACAGATCAACCAACGACAGTCACTCCATATTTTTTGGTTGAATCAAAATTGTATTCTGACGAATAAAACTAAACAAGCAAACACGAGTCGTAGCTTTGTAGGATTTATCTTCTTCCTGCACTTCCATTTCTCTTCTGACGAGCAACTGATCACGTGAGATAATTATCGTGATCAGGTGATACGTACCAAGTTTACTAAGTAAACACAGTTCATCTTTTTCTACTATCTGTGTCAATCTATGTACTACGAAATTATTCGTTGGAATTTGTTTCGAAATCTAAAAATTTCTTGGTTGCTAAACATCGCTTTCGTTTAATTTTTTGAAATAACCTTGGATGAACAGTCAATGATTAATTGGTTCATGCGGATTGAAATCTTTAAAAAAAAAATGCAATGTCACATGTTGCTTTTATTAAAACCCAACAGTAGAAACTGGGATTATTTCATCAACAGTAGAGTTTGCCACTACGTTATGTTGACCACATTAAACTAACTGTACCAATAACAATAATAAAATTGTTATCATTATAATTATTATTCGAAGAAATAACAGAGGATTAATTGAACCAGTTTGGAATAATTCGTATGGTAAGAGAGGATTAAACTTTCTAATTCCACACTACTTAAATAAACTTCCGAGAACCTTAAGAGAGGCAAACACATTCCATAAAGTTAAAAAAGAAGTTAAGAAATGGATTTTACAATATCATACATAATTTTTGTTACTCTTTTTTATGTAATGCAATGGTAAAACATATATATTACTGACTATAAAATCATGTATTAAAATTTATTGAGTGTAAAATTTATTATACTTTATGTTCCTTGCTTGCACATTCAAGCTCACTGGAGCTTCGTGCCTGTACATAACATTCTGTACGTTAAAGCAATAAATTATTATTATTATTATTATTATTATTATTATTATTATTATTATTATTATTATTATTAAACAAGTTCCTGAATTAAAAGAGAAGTATGTAAAAAAAAAAAAAAACAAGAAATTTAACGAAAGGAAAACTTTATAAGGATGTTTCAAATATAAAAGACTGGTGAATAATACAAAACAAACAATGTATATTGAAGAGGCAACAGGAAAGGAAATTAAGATAATTATAGTGAAGCTTCTTGTTTTGATGGCATAATTAGTAATCATATTAACAAAACCAAAAATAATACCTCAAAAGCAATTTGTGTGCTTTTAACAAATATAATAATTGAAGAGGAAAAATGACCAGTTACTAAACACTCAAATAATACGACCATTGCACAAAAAGGGTCAAAATTAGAAATTAATAATTACAGACCAATTTCACTTTCATCAGTAACTAACAAACGAAAAATTTTTCGCAAAGAATATCAAAGCATTCTTAACCCATAACGACCTGAAAAAACTGTCAGATCCTTTTTACTTGGGTCAGTTCTAGGATTCGAACTGGCATTCTCTTGGTTTGGGGCCGACGACGCTGCCCACTGGGCTGTGCTTGCCCGCGTTGCTCGGGGTCCCGGGGACCCCTCACAAAGCTCGCGCTGGGACTTAGTTTTTCGCTGTTATACGTTGAAGGCGTACGTTCGTATCTAGGCGGCTACGAGTTAACACGTTTTAAATTTTTAACTGAAACACTGTGTTATACATTGAAAAAAGGTACAACAAATTTATTAGTAGACATTTTAATGAAATAATAACACCAGCATTACATAACGGAAAATATCCAGGTACAACTTTGGTGGACTTGCAAAAAGCTTTTGACTCGTTTGATAATAAAAATTTTATTAAATGTAAGAAATTGGGATTGCGAGGTAAAATGCTCCGATTGGGACTCAAACCCAGGACTTCATGCTTAACAGACGGGAACTGTAATGGCAGAGGCCTTCAATAAGTATTTCGTAAGTGTTTATACCTCCCCAAGGGCTGCGGCATCCTAGTCTCTTGGTGGTCTGGGCTCTCAGTAGCGGATGCCCTGATGTCCTGTTGTGAACTAGACGCAGCTCAAGGCTTTGTGTAGGGTCTCTGGTGCCCCAGGGATTGATGGAATCGACTCTAGTCAGCTCCAAGGTCTAGGTAACGAGGGTCGAGTGGAGCTGCTCGGTGTCTTTGAGGGAGGGCCACTTCCTGAGACATGTATGTTTTCTGCCCTGATCCCTATATTGGGTAGGGGAAGCCTGGGTGTGTGGTGTCGAGTTGTAGGCCCATCGCCCCTCTCTCGTGTGTGCGGAAGCTAAACGAGAGAATCTTGGTTGGCAGACTCACCAGGACTTTGAAAGACGCTGGTGGGTATTTCTGTGCTCAGTTTGCGTTCAGAAAACATCGTAGTACGCAAGATGCCATGCTTTACTTGGAGGTCAGGATTAGAGAAGCCTGGTAGAAAGGTACGATGGCATTGGCTGTGTTTCTGGACATTAAGGCAGCTTATGACGTGGTGGACGTTGCCTGGGTCTGGCCTACACTGCAGGAGATGGGGGGTCAGTAAAAGGCTGGGTGAGGCTGTTCTCGCTCTCCTAGGTGGCCGGAAGTTTGCTACTAAAGTAGGGGGTTTCTGGTCCAGTGTGAAGTCCACCAACAGAGGTTTGCCACAGAGGAGTTGCTTAGTCCTACTCTCTTTGCTGTGCTTGTGGAGATGAGTCTGCAACATTGTTGCGCATGCGGATGATGTCACAGTATGGCTTGTTGGCGCAGATGTATGGCAACTTCTGGTCTGACTTGATGTTGTGATCGGTAGGGTTATTGTTCTGTGGGCAGAGAGGGGCCTCTCGCTCTGTTTCCAAAATGGAGCTGATGATGTTTTCTGCGGGCCCAGTGGCAAAGTGCTCTCTTCGGGTTGGAAGGGTGGTTGTCCACTCGGCTACCAGTGGAAGGTATCTGGGGTACAGACTGGACTCGCGCCTTGACTGGACCAACAATGTCAAAGTGGTGAAGGAGTCCATCGCTACTAGGCATGGTATCCTTAAGTCGCTTGCTTCGAATTGGGTGGTGGCAAAGAGGTCTGTGCTGTTGTCTTTGTATAGAGCCTACGTCAGGTCAGCTGCTGACTACCACCTCCCCTTTTTGGTGGGCTCGCACTTTACAATCAAGGTGTCCTTGAATGTCTACCTTTGCACAGTGACAGGCTGTTTGCCGTCAACCCCGGTGTATGCTCTGCTCAGTGAGGCAGGTGAATTTCCGGTCCGCATCAGGGCAAAAGAGTCTTCCCTCTGTTTCAGGGCGATTGCTAGGGAAGAGGGGCCCCAATAGCCAGAAGACCCCTCTGTGTCCCTGGACCAGGCAGGCTCTTGGGACCCCTGGGTGTGGACACTTCTCTGCTCACAGAAACTAGAGAGAGCGTATTTCACGATGGTGAGGATAAATACCTATGCAGCGAAACAGCTTGAATATTGTTGAAAATGGGCAGTCTTTGTGACCTGACAAGCAGTTGTTGTATTTTAATCAATTGCATAATCTGTTCCAATGCGATACAAATGCGTGAAGATCGTTGATTTAAGCTAACTACTATACACTGGCTACTGATTAATTCTGCACATATAAAATAATTTATGCGACAGATATGAATGAAATTTGTTATTCAAGACACTAATAACTCCAATATGATTTGACGTTTGGGGACATTAACTTTTAAGACTGCAATCATTTGTAACATATTTTCATGTGTTTGGGAAAATACGTAAATATAACTCTTTATTCAAAAAGGGTTCGAAGGGTTTTGGCGAGCGTTAACCACTCTGTCTTTACCACTCTTTTTCAGTTAACGATTACAATGCAAACTAACTAACACAAGTAATCGGCAGGAATATTGCCGATACAATGGATACGCTACTTATTGTTGGCGCTTGAATGGGTTCGTGCAAAAACAAACAACAACAAATAAGCAAAACACTTTAATTCGTATGATTGAAGTCCTCATTCCAGCAAAACTAATCAAAAATAATATCTCCGTTCCTATTCAATATTTTCCAACATGAGTACAAGTTCGTTATCATTTGCACCCAAAAAAACCACAGTCAATTAAAAAAAAGCCATTAAACTGCTACCTAGGCATTGGTAAACACAAGATTCGACAAAAAGAAAAATACAAAAAGTGATATCAGAAACAAAACCCACAAGGGTGAAAGAATCCACCATGTTGCAGTCAGTGACAGCAGTGATAGGATAATAAAACCGGCTGCCGCCAAGTATTCTATACGATATACCAAGCCTAACCTATGACCGAAAAATGTTCTCCAAAGAAAATAATGGTATCAACCCACCATCGAAAACACTGATTGAACTTTTAACTGGGCACTAACAAAAATAAGTTGCGATAAAAAAAATACAAAAATTGTGATATCTGACACAAAAACCATAAGGGTAAAAAAAAACCTCCTAGTTTCAGCCAATCAAAGAACAACTCAGAACAAAAGTGGCTGCCACCAAGTTGCTACATTAGTTGCCAAGCTAATCCCACCGATTTCTACTTCAGACATTAAATGAAAAACTTATTATTATTATTATAGTAATGGTCAGGTTTTTCATTAACCTTTGAACTAATACTCGGTTAATGTTTAGTCTAGTGTTTAGTCTAGTTTAGTCTAGTTTAGTCTAGTACTCATTAATGTTTCAGTTCGACTTTCCTATTCACGACACAAAATGGAAATTACGAACGACGAATATCGCTTCGATGAACAACCATGGAAGATAGACGTGTCAGTCCATTGTTGCTCAATTTTGAACGGATGATATTAGCCCAGTAATCGATAGCGTGTGCGTCAACACTGTCACTCATGCTGAGAGTAAGTTGACTTTGGTTACAACAACACCTCATGAATAAACTTGAGGGAATCAATTGCGTTTTCGTTTAGTTCTGCGTGGAATTAAAAGAAGTACGCAAAATGACAAACTAGTTTCGAACTATTTTCCCAGTTTAGTTTCCCCCTTTGGGATGCAAAGTTAAGGCATTAAAGCTGGCGTTAAAGGCACTAAACAAAATCATCGCTGTCTGTTAACCAACTTTAATATCGTAGAGTTGCACGACTAATTTTAATACAAGTAACGTATACCCATTTATGAAATTGTATTGAGTTGAAATTTATTCCGCAACATTAGCAGTCAGAAGCTTACGTAAGGCACAGATAATAAATTATGTATGAAGAAATGGACATAATGCAGTCTTCTAAAATAATTTGTATACATCAGTGATAATAACGCCATATTGGCATTGGGACTAGCATCTGGGACCGGTCGTTGAGCTAGCTGCGAGGGGCACTAGATGAAAATGGAGGTAAAAAACAACTGCGTCTTTAGTTAACCCGATGCTGCAAGAGTAAATTTCCTAGGCCTAAAAAACGTTGTTTTGGCCAATCCCTTACTCTGCGAAACATATATTAAAGGTAGATTCCTCCCAGGGCAATTTTTCTAGATCCTCCACATCAAGTACGGCCCCAAAGGTCTATTTACTTACCGTTAGTCTTTCCTAAAAATCCGTTTTAAACTGTGGCGTCTACGAGATTTTCTGTTGAATATTTGGAAACTATATTTACCGCATCCTGCACTTATATGATCCTTTGCGCACCTACAATAACCTTGAAGTTTCATATGTGTGTATGCACTAATTTTAATCGCTTGTTAATAATTACTATGAGATAAGACTAATGCGGTAAAAATTAAAATTAATTTTGCCAATAGATCGACGAAGAAAAATTATAACATACTAGCCTAAAAAATTATAAATTGTGATGTTAAAATACGAAAATCATTCCAGTTTGTGACGACACAATCTTTAACTTGATGCTGTTTCGTATACTATTTCAGTTGACCTTGGCGATGATAACATGCGCGGAGGTGATCTGTGCGTGGTTGTTACAAGGCAGGTGGAATGTGCCTTTAAGATTGTAAATCGGAAAAATAAAAGTATTCTACTTACTGAAAATTCCGGCAGCTGCCAATCATTCAAAAAGGTTGCATAAATTTTAAGCCTAAGAAAGCCCTTCTCACAGCATTGACATGACAAACTATGCTAATGTTTTTACCTCCGCGTATGTCCACTGCCCCTATCCAAAGAATGAGGTGGCTTTGCCCTATCCACAGGGGCTTGTCGTCCCGTCGTCCCTTGCGTGCGCGCGTCACGTGGATACACGATATAATGAAAGAGGCGAAACCAGCCAGAAGCTTTATAGCGTACAACAATTGTGCGTCATTAAATTTTACGCGTACATGCTATTATCATCAATGGAACTCGCACTGCACGTCTTTATTGATAACTTGTCTCAAGGTATTATTTGTACGCGTACCTTGTCCAGCGCGTCATGAGAAGCGTTTTAGCATCGAGGTAAAAACCCCGGCCATCACCGGAAATTGACTGGAATAGCAAAAACTGAAAAGCTTGTCAGATCGCTCTGGACAACCTAGTGGTACAAATAATGACTTGGCACGTGAGACAATTTAACAATAAAGACGATCAGTACGAGTTCCAGTGATTATAATAGTGATTGTAAAAAAAAAAAATGGATTGGTCTACGATAAGGCTTCTGGCTGGATGAGGTGAGTGCCGGTGCTGGTGGTGTTTTGTGGTGGTGTATTGGTTTTAGAAGGGCGTACGGTCTTGGGCCAGGGCTCTTAATAAACCGTTAAACCGTTTTGGCTGGTTCCACCCCTTTCATTATATGTATAGAGTGTATCCATGCGACACGCACGCGAGGGACGACAAGCCCCTGTGCCCCTTGCACCTATACCTCAACGATACTCGAAATACGAACTCCGCATCTAATCAGGAGTTATTCTCACTGCTCTGTTAAAAATAAACAAATACATAGTCGTATCTCCAAAAGTCAGTTGCTTAAAATCATTGCTTCACAAAAATTTTTATTTAAAAAAAAAAAAAATTTAGGTGTCCAAATTCGTTTTACCTAAAAGCAATAGATCCGGAGATAAAACAAACCAACTGTCAAGGTGACACTTCGTTTTGAAATGCAACTAAATAACTGAAACTAACTTACAGCATTGAAGTTTGCAATTGAGGCATGCAATTGAAGCGTTCTTCCTGGAGTGGCGGGTAGTGAGGGGATGTCCACAATCGACCAACTCTCAACCCGATGGACCAAATTGTAATGGCCACTGATTGGCCAGTGACACACAACCGGCGTTTGTCTGATCACTTATCTGTTTCTTTCACGCTTGACTTACCACCATTTTAACATTGCAATCTTCCTCTTCTTTTGTTATTTGCTGGACGAGCATTCATATACGGTAATAATAATAATGCCGTGATTGCGTAATTTCTTTAACAAGAGAAAACTTTTATTGCCCTGACGTTAAAGTAGGCTATTTTGCGATGAGGAAAGTTTCTGGCATTTATTAAATGGCACGGTTTAAATTTGCTACCATGACGGTGTAGGCTTATTGGTTTTCTATCTATAGAGAGTAGTAAATATTTATTTAAAGGGCCACCTCTTTCACTTGACTGCAATGAAGCGAGAGTTGAAAAAAAGTGCGCATTATCAGACAGAAAGGTCCAACCGTGCCATCCACGTTGGATTACTATTCGCACGGTCATACTTTTTTTCTTTTCGTCAATTGGCTTTCATTGCAGTTTCCAAGTACTACGATGTATCCACTTCCGTATTAAGTTCCACTTGGTTGTTTACGGGATTCGATTTGGCGTCTACCTGGTTTGTAGCCAACCACTCTGACCGCTTGGAACCCTCACAAAGTTTGTCGTATGCGTTGGGAATTTTTTATTCTTGGTGGGGTGGGGGGGGGGTGCTGCCATTTGGATGAAACGATGCAAAAGGAATAAGAGTTATCTCTGCCATTTTCATTTGTTGCTAAAGGATGCCGGCAAAGGGTTGTGAGATGAAGGAGACTCTTTCCACCAACCCAACTGACGATTTCGCCTACTACTGTAGCTTCAAAAATGTCACAGTGGTGCAGTCCAAAAAAAGGTGGAAGGGGCTTGGCAAATCTAACTAGGGGAGCTGGGAGAGTGCTGGAAGCTCCCCCAGCTAGTGCCAGGTTGAAACCCCAGAAGCTGAAGCATTTTACTCTGTTTCATTGCTTACTTGTGACATCCCGTGAGCACGTTTCCACAAATTGGTAAGAAAACTTTGATTGATTTTCTTAGACGTTCCTCAGTTTGGCAAGTTTCGTAAAAACTTAATTATGACTAAATGCTGTTTGTTTGTTTTTTCGATTTTTTTCCAAATTAAGTTCATCGATTTCAGTTTAAGACAGTTTTTATAAACAGGCGAGAAGCCAGACGTTGAAGATAGGGGATGAGGATTGGCATAGTTCAACATTTTGTACTTTTAACCCATTTAATAACGATCAACGGCCGTGCCAAAGTATACCAATGTGGAAGGGATCAGACATTTTTTTTGTAATTCACCGTCAGAGGGTGAATAATAGTGAAATTTTTTGCTCAGCTTTGTCCCAAACAACTGAGTTGTTATTCAGAAACATTTAGACATTTTAAAGCAGCAACACTCTCCAATTTGTCCCACGGACAGAAAACGTTTTTAAAAATGGATCATCAAAAGTTGAAAATAATGGCGAAACCTTTTACTCAGTTTGTACAAAACACCTTAAAGTAATATTGGAGAAAACCTTCCAAATTTAAAATTGACATGCTCCATTTTCATTTCTTTTGCCTTTATTCAGGGAACTTTGGAACATTTTCATCCTCAAATTCAGGAACTTGGGGAAATGTTTGCCCTGAATTTCGGGGCCATAGGGTGGCTTTTGTTCTTTAATCCGGGATCCTGGAGACAATTCGTTAAATTATGGACCTTCTAAAAAAAAAAATGTGCTGGGGGGAGGGGAGGGGGAAAGTGGTTTTGGGTCCCGCTTGGGCTTTTCCTGTTTCCCCCCCCCCCCCCCATCCAGTCCCACGAACCTTTTAAATTAACTAACACAGAATAATTTAGGTTAGTGAAGTGTTGTTAGACACTTTTCCAATAACGAGTTCTTGGCAAAGTTCTTAATAAGTTCGTTTCTGAAATTTCAAACGTTTGTGCATTAACACAAAAAGATTTTCAAATCGGGTGGCGATGGGATAAAGGAACACTAGTAAACCAAACGGCTAACTCAACTTTTCAACTCAGTTTACCCAACATGCATGATTTTCATGAAGCCCCGATTTACTGACGTTTTTGGTTTAAAATTCTGACAGTGATGGGCTAACACAACAACTACCATGGCAAATCAAATACCCGAATGGGCATGATTCTTCGAAGTTATTTCATATCGTGACTTCAAAGCAATCCGTAATAAGTTTTGTTTTACTAGCTGTAGCCCCGACGTAATATACACCGGTATAACTGGTCTCAGCATGCGCAAGCGAAATACTTTACAGGACATCATGAAATGAAAACGGATGCCGACCGCCCTCTTTGTGGCACCCCCAACATTCTCCCATTGTATGGTCAGTCAGATTCCCCCCTTTGTGGCTATCCCCGGGGGGGGCGGGCCCCGCCCAGCTTTTCCGGTCTGAATACCCTCATCCCTGTGTTGTGCGGTCTGAATACCCTCCATCCCTGTTCCCCCTCCCTTGGAATCCCTGATGTTTTGTTTTCATTGGGAAATAAATAACGTTTTCAATGAAGGGCACCACTCTGTTTCTTCGTTTTGATGCCAAGCACGATAAGCCCGCAACGAGGATCGTGCATGCAGTCATTGTTATTCAACCAACTTTACAACTATTCAATTCGGCTGTAATAGCCAGCATTATTGAAGCAATATTTCGTTTGTTACTGATTGTTACAGGGCACATCCATTCACATTGTCGACCACTCGCGCTTCTTCTTTTTTTTTTATTACAAGAATGTAAGGCCTTTGCTGCCGTGTCAAGAATGAACCCGCTCGCCCTTTTTCATTACTACCGCCTTTAGTTAATTTGAGCCGTTTTTATTGGCTGTTTCCTCATTATTTAGTTAATTTGAGCATTTTCATTGGCTGTCATAATGAATGATGAATTTGCTTTGCTTTGCATTATGTATCATGCATCATGCTCGGCGATAACCGCTTATATATACGTTAGAAAACAAAAATGAGCTTGTTTGATGGTGAAGGTACGGTTTAACTGATCCAAAGTCAAAACAGCAAAGTAACACAAACTTTCCTGTAAGGTTTTACATACTGCAGTGTTCCTGTACTGTTTAGTCCGCGTTAAACCTTACGGCTGGATTCACATGTTTTTACAGTTTATACTTTAAAGAGCACGATAGGTCTGATTGGTTCATTCTACTTGGCTAAACGACATCGCTAAAAAAAATGTAAAAACCATACTTTTAGTGTGCTTAGTACAGACCTACAGATTAAGTAATTTAGGGTTCGTGCGACTCCTTGAAACCTGGAAATGTCGTTAAAAATAAAAACGAAATACCATTCCTGAAGTCTTGAATATGAAATCTTGAAAAGTGGTGTATGTGTCAATAGGATGAACATAAAGAAGACAACTTGATTAGAGTAATGCTGACAAATTGAGCCCCGAAAGCAAGAAAGTAAGCGAGTGTGCAGCTTATATTGCACACTAAATTATCCTTAAAATAAAATTTGGAAGTTGGGAGTTTCACTTGGACTAAACAGTACAGGAACACTGTGGTATGTGAAACCTTACAGGAAAGTTTATTTGTGTTACTTTGCCATTTTGACTTCGGATCAGTTAAACCTTACCGTAAACATCAAACGAGCTCATTTTTGTTTTCTTGACATACTAAGTTGGTTTTCTGTAATCGTTGCAAATGCACTGAATTTCGCTCGCTTCGCTCGTTCATTCAGTGCAAGTCTTTGTTTTGGTTTGTCAGCAGCTTTCTATTAGCGGCTTTGTCCGTTATTTGTAATATAGGACGGAAAGCTAAATGTGCAACGGACATTTTAGTTTAACACGGGAGAGTGACGTGAAATTATTATATAAATCAATTGGTAATGAGGATAATGCTTCCTCTTCACGTGTGGGTGAATTGCTGGCTCACCAGCATTGTTAGCAATTGCTTGGATTATCTTAGGGCTTCGTCGAGCAGAATTGACGGGTGCGGTTAACGCTCGCTAAAAACCCTTTGGAATATCTTGCTTGGATTGTAGATGTAAGCCACCGATTGTAGGTTTTATGGGGATAGAGCATGCGGCCTGGGGTCAAAGCTCTTGGAAATAAATTGAAATTGAATTGATTATATTGTTTGGAGGTAATCCAGAAAGGGTCTGTTACGTTTATCAGGCGGTACGGCACTTGCACACACGAGTCCGTGTTGGATCTTTTTTTTATGCTCATCGAGCTAGGCGTCGTCTGATTTCAGCAGCAGTGATCACTTTCCTGTGGCACTGTCCAGTAGAGCTCATACCCCCATGGTCCCGTCTACTCTGTTAGCTGGTGGGTTTCCGCAGATTGGGCCGGGTGCTTTTGCAGATTCGGTTGGTAAATGGATTAAACGAGACCCGTGGCCACAGAAGGTACACTAGGAAACAACTGGACCCAGTCTGGTATAACCATGTCTGCAGGAGGGCAATTTGTGATAGACGTAGGGCTTGGCAGCCCTTTAATAGATAGCGGTGTGATGTTAGATGGTATTAGTATGTGGGAGTGGTGCAGGAAACAAGGTTTATTGTGTGTAAAGAAAAGGCCACTTTCAGATTATGCAAACGCGTCTCCAAAGCCGTCTCGATCTCGAAAGTGTGGGCCTTGGTTCGCCCCCAAGATTGCCACCTTGCGGTGACTTGGGCATTGATCAGGCAGGCAACGTTTTGTGTGGGGTCATGTTGGCTAACACAATTAATAACAACTTCGCTTCTGTGTATGGAGCATCTAAGGACCCTCCGCCCCTTGGTGTTGTTCGTTGTGGCTCTGCTCCTAACCAGGTGCCTTTGACTCATTTGGAACAGTCAGCTGCCCTCCAGGCGTGCAAGCCTGGTAGTGCTACGGGTATTGATGGGATCTTGTACGCAGACCTGGACAGACCTGGACAGACCTGGACCTGGACAGACCTGGACAGACCTGGGCAGACACAGAGTCTGGAAGGTGTGGGTCACGCAGAATTGCTAGAGTTCTACCAGAGCCTCCTTGACTGGGGTCCGAACCCTCAGTCGTGATTATTCTCGATCCTCACCCTGGTTCTGGGTAGGGTAAGGTGCGGTCTGCAGTCTCGAGCTACAGACCTATAGCTCTTCTTTCCTGCCCACGGAAAATGTAAGAGAGAAACCTCATCAACCGAGTGGTGTAACAGGTGGAGGATTCCGGCAGGCTGTTTGGGGCTCAATTCGGCTTCCGGAAGCACAGAGGGGCTCATGATGCAATGATGTATCTTGAGTCTGGCATTGGGGAGGCCTGAATGCATGACTGCCTTGCTGTGTTTGTCTTTTTAAACATCAAGGCAGCATACGATATGGTCGATGTGCCTTGGCTGGAGTATTCTCTTTGCGACCTTGGTGGAAGTGAGGCTCTTAGGACGGCTCTTATGGCCCGTCCTGGCCCTTTGCGACCAGAGTAGCCGGCTCTTGATCAACGGTGTTGGCAAATGGCAGAGGTCTCCCACAGAGGAGTTGCCTCAGCCCAGCACTGTTCGTGGTAGCAATTAATGCCATCCTTGCGGAGTTGAGCTCTTCTGTTAATGTGGTTGCTTGTGCTGACGACATTGCTGTCGGACTGACGTGAAGTGACTTGCCGACTATTCTGGTTGCTTTGGAGGCTACCATTGCTCATGGTTCGGAGCTCCTAGCGGCCAAGGGGCTCACGCTGTCGAGTGTTAAAACGGAACTTATGATCTTCCACCGGGGCTCGCTGTTGTTAGGGATCTATCTCTGTTGACGGGGTAAAGGTTGAAGCGTCAAGCAAAATGCGATATCTTGTCTTCTGGCTTGACCCTCGTCTTGAGCAGTCGCGTGATGCTGCGGCAGTTAAAGATACCATCTCGTCAAGGTTAAATATTTTGAGGTTGGTTCCATGTGACAGTTTGGTTGCAACTCTGTACAGGACGTATGTCAGAGGAGCGGTGATTTCCACGTCTCAATTATGTTAACCTCAAATGTTGCCATGCAGGGCATTCAGGTAGCATTAAATAACTACTTGAGTGGTGTGACTGGCTGCCTACCCTCAACTGTGGGTTTGGCATTACTGGTAGAAACTGGTGATGTGCCCATTGACATCCGGGCAAAGAAGCTCCTGCTTCGACTTTGTCAGCGTGTGGTTGCTAAGGGAGGTACAGACCCGCTGGCCCGGATTATTCTTGATTATGAGCATTTAACCCAGAGGGCACGTGCCTTACTGGGTGCTGCTGGCTTGGGGGCGTCGCTACTTGGTGCCCCTGGGGTGACCTGTCTCCGAGGGCGTGTTTGCAACCCCACTCCCACCCTGCGCTGCCATACAGTCATTGCACGGTGAGCACCATGGCTCGACAGGGGTCCATGTCTTCACCGATGCGTCCTTCTGCGCTAAAACGGTCGCATCCGTTCTTGAGTCCTCCCATGATGCAACGCAAATTATCGATTGAGCTGTACTGGCAGCAAGGCGCACTGACAGAGCTGAAAAAAGTGGCGGACACTCCACCAAGTTCTAAACAAGGAAAGGCTATCAACAGTCAGGCCAGGGATGTAATTCTAATCGTTGCGCATCAATATCAGCAAGATGTATTCCCCAACAGTACCTTGCAAAGTAAGAAGGATTCAATAAATAAAGAAAATCACAAGGTAAAGGGTAAACGAAGCAAGCAGTCTGCATTAAAGACTGTCCTTGTGAGGATACACAATACACTAGTCCAAGAAAGAAAGAGAAGACAACTGCCCCGACTGGGACTCGAACCCAGGACTTCCCGTTTACTAGTCGGGCGCTCTAACCACAGCGCTACCGAGGCGGGTACTGGCTACAGGCTCTAGCCGAGCTAAGCGGCTGTTCAATCTTTCTCAGTGGTGACCTAGAGATCACCTAGAGAATACACTGGAGTAAGTTATTCTACCATAAATAGAATGCAAGAACAACAAATTTGGTTTTGAAAGAATTTCTGAGCTTGAATGGTGATCCAAACAAAGTCTTTTGTAAAAGCACAAAGATGGTTCTTTTTCAGACCCACCAAACAGTGATAAGAGCCAGACGTCCTGTTTTATCTCGTAGTACTCTGATGAATAAACGTTCATTTCCCACTTTTTTTTCTAAAAAGTAATATATAAACGTTTTTTACCCCCCCCCCCCCCCAAAAAAAAAAATCAATTCCCACCTAACTACACGTTTTGGGTGTAGAGCACCAATAATATATTTTGTACGATTTGAGGGGAAAAAAGAAATAACTACAAAAACAGCTTCTTCTAAAAAAAAAAAAAAAAAACAACACACACCCGCTCAAGCTCGTATCTCTATAAAAATTTACAACTCTGGAGGCGCACAAGTAAACAGTAACTTTTTTCGGAATAAAAACTGTGAATTACAATTTGACCTGCAATTTCAGAGAACAAGAATTATATAAAATGTTCCCTGAAATTGTAGGTCTCTTTCTGATTAGTTTTGTCTGAGATCCAAAACTAACGACAAGAATGAACAACTCAAGTAGTTGTTCATTTGTGTGCCTGTGAATTTTCATGGAGATACACGAGTTGCCGTCAGAGGCGTCATACACCAACAAAATTGGGAGGGGGGGGGGGAGCAAAATCTTTTCTGACTGGGGGAGCGCTTTAATGAGTTCGAGACAGCTGGAAGACCCAAATTGACACGCTTTAAAAGGAAGGGCTAGTACCAGGCGGCCCGCCTTCCACGCACAAGCCAAAATCGTGTTTATTTTTGGAAAATTGAGATGGGGGGGACGGGGACGGCACGGCGGCCACTGGTTCCAGTGAAATAAGTTTGGAAATACAAGTTAAAAACAACGCAACCCTAGTGTTACATACACTAAGAAACTCTTAAGGATTATCATTCGCGAAATCATTTTTTTTTCAAGTAAAGAACAGAAACACGTATTCTTTCTTAACCACTTATGCCTCCAGTATTAACGTTCATTTCCGTTTTTTTATTAACATGAAAAACCTTATTTTAAACATAATTCGTGCCAGCTAGGGATTAAAATAAAAAAAACGTTTTTTTTTCCTTCTGCTGACATAGCGCACGCCTACCAATGAAAGGATTTCAGCAGCTGGCCGGTCGGCTTTCCCGCACAGCAGGCTACAATGCTGGTTACATGCAGGGAGCTCCACTGCCGCTGGCAAAAAAAGTCGACAGCAAATTTTCAGAGGACTCAAGAACCGGCGTGCGTATTATAAGGACGGCACGGGCGGTATTGGCATCTGTTCCGAGCCGTCATCTGGAGTACAGTTACCATCTTGTCTATGCCTTCGGCCTTTTTGGAAAGATTGTTGGTATCGCTGTGGCGCTGAATGTCGGCATGGAGTTGCACGTGCCTAATTTTTTTTATTGTTACCGACTCTCAGGCAGGGGCAGGGTTCCTCCGCCAACGCTTTGCCTCCTTGGATGTGTCCCATCCTCTGGCACTTGCACTGGAGTGGAAACTATTCTTGGCGTGTCAACTGGGTGTTAAGGTCAGAATCGTGTTGACCCGGGCGCACAGTGGGGTGTTCAGCAATGACCTCACGGATGAATTAGCCAAGAAAGGTCGCTCGCTTGAAACCCCGGTTGTGGTGACAGGCCCACGGGATCTGCGGCCAGCCTGCTCTCGGTCTGGCAAAAACGCCGAACTGGTGGGCCCACAGGCCGCGTGCTGTACGAGATCCACCCTTCCGTCTCACTGCCAAAGGCCCTGGACGAGGCGACAGGCTGTACTTTTTTCTCGGCTACGCACTCGTCATGTCCAGCTACGGGCCCATCTTTTTAGGATGGACAAGGACGCCTGTGTGCAGGTGTGGCGTTTCTGATGATACGGTCCTAAACTTTTTGTGCGAGTGTCTGCTGTGGGTGGCACAGCGGCGCTTTGTTTTTCGGGACAGAGAAG